>JAVCKT010096460.1:0-13049 GCA_032273925.1 Rhynchotus rufescens
ACTGGTTCCATTCCAATCAAATGGCTGACAATTCTCAGAGTACAAAAAATATTTCATAGCTATATACATAAGCATATGTGTGTGTGTGTATATATATACACATTCATATATAAATATAAATATATATACACACACATAAATAATGTGCATATACATACATAAATAATGTATCCTTGTTAGCATTTTTCAGAGAGTGAAGCAAGTTCCAATGACTGCCAACTCTTTAAGCCAATCTCCTGTACTAGCTGACCATCCGGTAAAAAATCTCGGTCCACAACATGCCCTTGGATTTGCCAATGTGAAAAGAACACAGGCTCATCAGTTAGCAGGTAACTGAAAGTTCCTTGCATCACGATGCAAGGAATACGCTTTCCATTTTTCAGATTTCAAATTTCCAGACTTGTATTTAGGAACAGAAAACCATCAGTCATACCAGGCTGTACTGCTAAATTGCCTTAAGTGGCACCAGAAGAGCGACTGCAGTCACAGCCTGAGTTGCACAGATAGAGAGACTATTTTAATTAAGCATTAACATTGTAAAACGTTCACTCAGAAACCAGTAAACTAATAAAATGACCATTATGAGGCTACAGTGCAGATGCCCATATTCTCAGGAGTTGATTATACTCACAGAGTTAATTTCACTATGAACAATAAAATGCAGAGCTTCTAAAGCTTGGCACAATAACACTGACAAGCTGTAGGGAGGTCCGTCACTCCTGTAGTTATCCATCAGAAGAACCACTCTCTCCTTCAGTGTAGCTTCTTGTAGACAGGACACGAGGCCTGCTCTTCTAGGACACGGGTGATCTGCTCTTTCAGCAAAGTCAGAGCAGGCTTTTAGAAGAGGTTTGGACAACTGCATATTCTGGCCTTGCCAGCAAGGACACATGCAACAGGATCTGCTCTTGGTGCATGTGACATGTGAACACGCATGGTGCAGTTAGCTCATAGACTTCAAAGTTAGCACCCACTTGGCTGACACAGAAGAACATCTCAGGAAGAGGGATTTCACTAACATCTCCAAGAAACTTACCAGGCATTTTTTGCTGAAGCTCAATAAAGATAAACTCTCACAGTACTGTCTACAGAACGATGGGGAAGATGGACTTAACCTACAGGTCAGGGACAGCAACACACACGTGGGGCTGTTTCCCATTCCAGCCTCGTGTCTCAGCTTCCTCTAAGAGAATCACAGCACAGAAATGCCAACATAGGGAGTAGTACCTCCCTACGCTCAAAAGCCACTCCGATAATATCTAACACCAATGTCCTCCTCGGCACCATGTGATCAAATGGAAAGCACAAAAGCAGATTTTAGGGCTGTTTTTCCTGCTTTCACAGTACCCAGGGAGCTGGTCAGGCTGTACTTACTACCACTAGCTTTAAGCAGGTGGGACAATTCTGGACAAGCTAGAAAAGCTGACTGGTACCGGTATCTCCACGTTTACTTATGATAAGGCCTTTATTGAACCTCTACTGTTGAGCTAATATGTAACTAATTCCAGTGGCCATTACTGCATCCTTGTGCAAACATTTGGAGGAGTTTTGCAGGATGATCCTTTGGGGGAGCCATCCAACTTACATTACCCATTTTACATAGAGAAACACACTCCTCCTCTGCTATCCTTGTAAATACCCCCATTCTGCTGACTGTGTCTTGCAGAGGGGCTTATTTGCTTTCAAGAAAAAGAAAAGAGGGGAGGGAATAATGTCTAAAATGCTTATTAATGTTTTGGGAGTTTTAATGACCCAAGCACAGAAAAGCCTTAAGTGGCAGGTTTGGAGCACAGGAAACTGCTTCATATCAAGGCTTATGCAGAAAGCCAGTATCTCTCCCCCCATCACAAAACTCCTGTGTATCCATGGGTTCTTTGTCTGTAGCAAACATGTCAGCTGGCAAAGAAAAAAAAGTCCAGCCTGTTGGACTCAGCATCACATGGCTACTAAGCATTATTACCACTAATGATACTGGCTATGTCTTAAAGTTTCAAGGTGCCTCTAATAGCCCACACTTAGAAAGATGTTGATGGGGTAGAAAATACCAACTCTTTGGAACAGGTTAGTGAGTAAAGGGCACTGATGGAATAGTGCTCCTTTTTCAGACCCCAGAGCTCCTTAGAGACCTATGAAAGAACAAGCTATTGTCAAGCTACTTGCCCTTATTTAAAAAACAAAGAGAAAAAGAATCTTTTTTTAAAGTTAAAAAATATTATTTCCTTTGAAACTATTTTACTTTCATTCTATATTTAAGTAAAGAAGCTCCTTTTTTCAACTGAAATATAAGAAAGTATTAGCAACAAAAGTGAAAGATATCTCAGTAAGTTTTAGTGTATCTCAGATTGGTGCAACACAAAACATTAGCTTAAGTGATATCTTTCAATCTGCTTCATGATCTTAATGCCCTATATTTAGATGACATAATATTAAGACATGCAAAACTTAGCTTGGTAAGAGTTTTTTTTGATGGTGATACTGTGAACTTGCCTTCAGACTTTGGGCTTTTTTGTTTGTTTGTTTTGTTGTCCTTTGTTGGTCCAGACTAGCACTAATTTGGGAGAAAACATAGGTGAGTGAAATGTGACATGTAGGATGATCTCTTACCATATTAGTGCTAGTCTGGACCAAGACTCAGGGTTCACACTTGAAGTCTTGTAAATAACAGCTCTCAGAGGAAAACAAAGAATATGTATTGTTTCAAACATATAAAGTGGAAGTAATCTAGATTAATATTTGCTTTATTGTTACTTATCATTTACAGATAAAATAGCAGTATACTTAATTTCCTACTTATTAAGATAAATCCACAAAAATAATCTTAGAAGTATATTTGAGCAAGATTAAAATTTGGAGCTTCAAGTGAAACCTAAAAAGAGATGATGAGAACAAAGCTCAGTGTGAAAATTTATATGATTTCTGATCCCAAACAAATCCATACTACCAGACAACTCAGTACAAAACTGTAGCCTCTAACACAAGCAGTTACCTTCAGAAGCAGTTGCCTTCACAGCATTACGTGTCTTCTCTGTCATCTTAAGGTTTGATGGATATCAAGCAATGTATTTCCCGTGCTTGATTTTATCTCATTTCTGTTTTGGCCCCGAACAGTTCTTGAATCTTTGAGGTAACTACCATGCTTCTCTTTAAAATTACTGAGGTATTTTATGCTTTTACAACAGTACAGGCTGCCAATTAGTAACTTCTCTAACTGTGTCCGGGAGAGAAAAGAAAAAAGTCAGCACTTGTTGACTGAGAGAAACAACTTCTGGCAAAAGGAAGCACACCCTAGCGTGCTCATCTTTGCCAGCCTCACTAGCAGAACTCTCCTAGGGTGTTTTGAGGAACCAAATCAAGGGATCTTTTGGATTTAATCAGAGAATAAGTGTAGAATTCATTCTCAGTGTCCTCACAAACTGCAAAACCATGGAAAGTCAAGTTTACATATCTTCTTTTCTCCAGATACAGAGCACTCATTTATTCAATCAAAGTCATCGAAGCATCTACCATCTGGGAGGGGCACGTTATTCTTGCAAGATTATTAAAAACATACTAGAGGGAAGCAAATACTTCAGAGCTCTCAAAGAACGAGTTTATATTATTACATGATAGTAATGAGTACTCTTAAGAAGCACTGCAAAGTATTTTGGAACTTTAACCAATTTGTGTATTGCACGAGAGATTCATTTCCAACAGCTGAAAAATAGGTCTCCAGCTCCTAGACATTTTTTGCTAAACTTTTTCATTAGTTGGTATTTTTAAGACTTAAAAAACAAATAATCCTTCATGCTAAGAAATCACCAATTAATGCAGGGAAGAGGTCCATGACCTCATGGCATTTTCTTCAAAAACAGAATACTTACACATCTGACTTGCTAGATTAAGATATTTTAAGCAAGTTTTGAAGTGGACACTGAGACGGATTCATTTTGAGTATTTTCTCAATTCCTTTATTTGTAACATTAACCCTTGTACATAGCCTCTTATCCACAACGTGCGGCCAGTAAATCCTCAGGCGGTACAAACTATCAAGCAGATTAGCACACTGGCTGCATCCTGCTGCCTGCATCCTGCTGGAGTGGGCAATGGCACCAAGGAGAATCCGAGACTGCACTGGTACGTGGGCACACTTGGAAATGCCAGTGGAACTCAGGACGTACTGCCAAAATTCCCACAGAAGCTGCAGCCAAGCCATATGGTTGAAATGGCAATGAAAAAATGGTATGAGGATTGGGAAATGAGCAGACTGGACAACATGCTGTAATCTCTTAGCTGAGGGAGCTATGAGAAGAATCAATTTTTGGCTGCTTGTGATGTAATGATGACTGATAGCAGAGGCTGCAAAGAGTTCAGGTGCTTTGCTTGCTTCTGCACCCCTGCATCTGCATGAGGCAGGAAAGGCCTCACTCATTTCAGATGTAAACGCTACTACAGGCAGCTGGTTGACCTGTGTGCGTGTATGTATGTGTGTGTGTATATATATATATATATATATATTTATTTGTGTACACACACACACACACATATATACATATAACCTATAACCAGAGAAAAAATCATCTGGTTTGCCTGTAATATTTCTGGCTGTGAGGTTGAATCATACTCCAAATTTCACCTAGGCCAAAACAGCCAGATTTCCTACCTTGAGCTACTTCTGAATTGCTGACCAGTATGCAAAACACAACATGATGTAAACGCTACAACTCTAACGGTTAAAGTATATTCAAAAGATGAGCCTAATAAAGAGGTAGTATCTGAATGCGATCAACCTGCATGTTTGGAGGAACAGGGGAGATGAAAACACACTTCCCAGACATACAAATCTCTCTCCAGCTCCTTTATCGGGATGCCACAACGGGGACAGGCGGAATGACTGACGTGGTAAGATATAGCACATAACATTTTCAGTGCTAACAGAAGTGCTAAGCTGTGGAATCTGTCTTGAAATCAGAATCTATCAAGTCATCTACCAAAAGATCTGCCCACCAGAAATTCTGAGACTTTTCAAGGCTGCTGCCAAGCCTGTGCCACTTGTTGACAGCACATATAAAAGAAACTGAGACCAAATCAATTTTATCAAGACATGAATTATTGATCATGGGGGCGGTGAAATCACAGAAAAGGATCTACTCAAATCTCTACTTTTGGCATTTATCAGCTAGCAAACTTTGACAGATAACGGAGAACTTAATGAATTCCACTAGGAATGCTACTAAGCATAGTGCATTACCAAAAAAATCCTATGATCAAACTATTAATGATCAAAAAAAATTACTCCATGCACAAAGCCACTGGGATTCCTGCACATTAATTTGAGCTGGGCTCAAGCTGTGTCAATTAGCAAAGTTAGAACTGGGTTAATGGAACATGCGTCAGGAAACCAAAACAAGTAGTTAACTTAGGGTTTTAAGCAAAGTGGGTCTTTTTGCCTAAGTAGCCTTTATTGTGCTCAGAGGCAGGGAGCTCACCCACTCTGTTTAGCATATTAAAGTCAGATTCCTGTCATCTTAATGCAAATTGAGGCAAAAGCTGTAAGCAAATTAGGTAATCTGCTCCTTAAGAAATATGGTGTCAAGCAAGTAGGACAAAACATAGAATGAGCTAATTTTAGTCCACTCCTCAGAAGTACTAGGGAAGAACTGGATGAACAAGGAGACATTTTTAAAGCAGTAGAAAGCCTGCAGGGACACAGTAGTCATGTGTGTACCCTAGGCCAGGCTAAATTTTGAAGTTCAAATTATACCAGTGTTTTCTCAGTTGAGAAAAAACAAACTCATCCCAGAATAGCAATGTCTACTAGCTTCCTTAATGCTATCTCCTTATTGTATTCCTAATTACTGTCCAGAACATTAGGCTGGTAAACTCGATTACGTTAAGTCAGTTCTCCAGATTCGAAAAACCTCAAGGATGAAAGACAAACTTATTGGAAATATTCTAAGAAAGTGCCTCTATACTACTTTTCTCTTAAAAGGGATCATTTGATATGAAAAAATACGTGCCACATCTTAAGCTATGTAGTAATCTGTGATGCTTCCAAATCAGCAAAATTTAGGGTTATGTGGAGCCAGTAGGATTCATGCAGAAAAGGGGAGAATGAACAGTTGACATTGCAGCCTCCATTTGAAGTTACTATAAAAAAGCACAGAATTCCAAAGAATTTACTATCTAGTAGATGGAGTCAATTGACAAAACATTTTTAGTATCCTTTTAACCTCATACCAAACTCAGGCTTAGTCTGATCTCAAAATCCTGAGCTGAACTGATTCTGGGGACCAAATATTTTGAACAGAAAATTAAGTCACATCTGAAAAATGGTGTAAAAAGGAGTTGTAGCTGATAAAGATAGGGCTTGCTGATGATTGCAGTACTTCTCAAAAAAAAAGTATGTATTTAAGGAACGAGCCATTTTATAGAGACAAGGATTATAAATTACTCCCCATGGAAAAGCTACAGCTGGTTGTAAAAATGAAAGTTTTTTAAAAATCGGATGACGACACACCAGGATCATATTCCAACTGCTACAGGCCAAGCATGCACTGTAACCTACCACAATTCAGGAGTCAACAGGAACCCATTGCGACCTGGAATGAATAGGCACTTACTAGAACTAGCAACTCAACCTAGAAAAGTTAATGCCACTTTTTCTACTTAATAGAGAACCCTATATATTGGGCAGCATAGACATTTTTGGATGTCTATTAAGGATTAAGAGCAAAAGTAGCAGCATCTAGTTCAGCTACTTGTACAAACCTGAGCAGAGATGCCCGTTCCTACTTCAAATCAATCAATTCCAGAAATGACAACCAAAATAGAACCAAAGTTGCAGCATTTCCCCCCTATTCTCTGGTGTAAGAGAATATACAGTATGTTAACACTATGAAATAACACTTGCCATTCTTTTCATCTCTGCTACTTTACAGTGTCTCATTATCAATTCTGCTTCTCTGGGCCTTCTCGCTTTCCCACAGCTTAACAGAAACCTCTCAAGCTATAGAAGAAATGTTAGGAGACAGCACAAGAGCTTCAATGCAGAGTGATTTAAGATAATTTAAAGAGTTGGACTTCTAGCTTTTTGGACACTGAAGACAGTCTGATAATAACCATCTGCAGTATGTAGCAGAAAAACCATTGTTTCCAAGAAAATATGGAAAAGGTTCAATATTTGGAAGAAATATAAATTAGCAAACGCCTAAAGTAAAAATTAAGCTGATATTCCCAAATAAGACTAGCAAGTGTATTCATTTCATGAAACTGGAGATGTGCCATTTCTTAGATTTAGTTCTCAAAATAAAGGAAATTTGCTAACAAAAATGTTACCACTTAGCACTTCACATGAAGTGCTAAAAAAACATTTTAGACCTCTGTCTTTTCATGTACTTCTCTATGAGATCACGCTTTTTTTTTACTACTAGTTGCATGCAATTTGAATCAAGTAACATTAGTAACTCATCCATTCTTTTTAATGAGGGCATTTTTTTCCTCTGCCTTTTTACAAATTCACTGTGAAAGAGGTAACCTATAAAGGCTCTTACCTTGAATGAGTGGTATGTACCGTGCTAACAGCTTTGCCCTTTTCTTCTCATATCCTTTCTGAGTGATGTCTCCTAAAGGAAAAAGAAATAAATTCATATAGCTTTAAACAGTTTTTAATAGATTCTCATTCACATGGTATCTTTGATTAAACTCAGTACCTCTGAATAAGTCACATTAGCGACTAAGGCCTGAGCAAGTCAAAGCAGCAGTTCACGACTTTCAACATACCCATGCAGTGCTATCTGTCCACAACATTAACATGAGTCTTAACTGCCTTCGATTTTAGGTTTACACAGCACAGGAATGGCATTTTTTGCCTGCAGCACCTGGACATTTCTGCCATAATGCAGAACACAGCACCTCTGCAGCAGCACAAAGGAGGTGCAGCATAACGTGACCCACCACACACAGCCTGCTCCGCTCTGGGCAGCACAAGGGCTTGGGAGAACGTGCTGCAGCCCATGTCTGTGAAGCACCTTTTGCAGCTCCAGAGTTCACTGCCTTTTGCTCCATACCACATGGCAGGACAAAGGCTCCTCCTTCGAACTCTGCCATACTCTGTTTCTAGCATTAGCTGTTATTCCCAGTTGTAATCTGACATCGTATTTTAAACCCGTCTTGAAGGGACTTCATTGTTAAAAGATGACATGCCTTTTTGCATACTATAAATGAAAATAAAATTAATTGAGAAACCCACACACAATCTTTGCATACCTTTTATACACAGTATTTCCATGCTTCTACCAACACAACAAAAAGGCTTTGTGCAAAGTCACCAGAGAACCCAAGAGAAGATTTTAGCACCAATCTCAATCCTGGATTTCAGATTAGACAAAGTATGAAGGCAGAGATCTGAAATACAACCTTAAAATCACTTTCCACTTCTCCAAACACACAACCTCACAGAGAGGGTGACACGCAACACTTCACTGACAAAATACTTTCTTATCCTTCTGTGTCTGAGAAATCCATCACTACAGGAATAAAACCAAAATGAAGGAAATTCAAAATATTTTACAATGTTCTTGAAAATAAGAGTAAACTGAAAACCAAGAGTGAATTCTTGGTGATTGAGTGGATATAGAATTAGCATTTGACAACTCCCCAAATACTATTTTTGTGCCACACAAGGCATATACAAGGCCTCTGTGATGCTGCTTCTAAGGTGTCTAGTAAGAACTGGTGTCCAATAAGCACTGGCAATAAGCTGCAGATGTGGGCCGGAATTGGGAATCTTTGGCCTCAAGCTTTTCTGAACACAACCAGTAAATAAGTAAATAAATATAAAATAGATCATGATCTGTATGGGTCTTATTCCCTTTGTAACTGTAATTCAGCCTGTAAGATATTTCTAAAAGCAATTACAGGAGCAGCATCTGTCGTGGAAATTCATCTGAAATATTTGTCATCTAAAATATATATTTTTTTCATATTGTCCTCAAATATCCACTCTCTCTACCCATTCTCTCCTGCGTCCAATGTGCCCTGCTAGTACAGAAACTGCTCCCTTTTACCATCCCAAATCCCCAAATTCAAGAACCAAATAAGCAAATCTGCCATCAAGATACTGACAATATGCAAAAACAGGCAACGAAAGGATTCTGGATATACTGTTCAAATGTAAAATGGATTTAAGGAAAAAAAATCCAAAATGCTTCAATCACTGCAATTATTTTCAATATAATGAAGCAGAACATGTCTGTTTTCATTGAGAAACCCGTATAAGCATTCCATACCATAATCTCTGTACATAGATCAAAAATAGCCTGGATAGCACTTTTCCTGCAGAAAAAACTTCTGGTAGATGTTAAAGACTAAAAATATAGCATTAGATTTAAATTGAAACCAAAGGGTTCAGCCATATTTATGGCTGGAAAAGAATGATCAAAATGACAAAGTACATTTTTACGTAAAACAGCTGTACAACATTAAAAATTACCAAAAATATGCCTCTTTTTCAGCTGTGGGGAAAAACAAACAAGAAGCTCCCACAGTGAGAACAGTCCATCTTAAAAGCAATGTGGAAGGCTAACAAAACCTCTCCTAGGAAATGCAATAAATGACAGCTCGTGTATGTGAGATATATTTGCCATACCGTAACTTCCAAGCAGACAATTTCCACGGCTCCACAATGATTCAGGAACTCCTTACATCAAACCCCCTGATTGAGGAGCAGGCTATAGAGGTATGTCACAGCAGATCAAAGAGGGGTGAAGTCTCATTTAAACCAGAATATCACAAACTTTGGCTCCTTGCTGCCTTTGCTGCCTCATGCATTTAGCTGCACAAAGAAGAAGTGGAATTCAAGGGCTTTCCTTGAACTGAGCCAGGAAAAGTCGAAAGTCAAAAGCATCTCTGTAGACTTCTGCAGCCCTGCAGGAAAGCCTGACACGGAACTGCCAAGGTTTCTTTGTTCCTTTCTCCAAAGCTTGGGGGTGGATTCCTCCCTGACAAGGGCTCCCACCCCCCTCATCCTCACTGCCTCCCTGGGATTAACCCATTATTTGGGGGTCTTTGTAATCCCTCACCTCAAAAAAAAAGAGGCCGAGCCACATCTGGTATGGCAGGGCCCCAGCTGCTGTCATTTAGCCTCACTTTCTCCCTAGTTATTAGATTAGACAAAAGCAGCCTAATGTTGCTTGGCCTCGGTGAGCCAGCTGGGATCTCGGCATGAAGATGGAAGCTGGTCTGGCTGTTTGGAGCTGTCAGTTCTCTGCTTGGAATACATACATATTTTAAAATATGTCAGAGGTCGCGAGAAAATTAATCTAGATTTTTACGTTCATCCTTTTCTTAATTGGGGCACAATGACTCTTCAATGCAGTTAGTCCGAGCGTGCCTGTATTAATGGTGCTAGTCCTAGAGCAAACAGAACATTAATGCCACACTAAATGGTAGGATTCCAGAAGGATTTGTGCAAATTATTTTCAATTGGACATCTACTATCTATGTTCAGAAATTCCCCCTAAATAGTTTTTAAGTTCTGAAAGGCAAGTGCCTCGATGCTCTCCCAAACAGTAAGAGTGAGAAAAAGCATATGATTTACTGTCCAGATACAGCTACCACATTCACTCCAACTGCAAAATCCTGCCGTTGTCATCTCAGTTATAGCAGTCCTACTAGCTCAGTAACAAGCCTTAGGGAAAGATCATTTCCCAGGCACTGTTTATGCACGAGCTTTGCAGTCCCTAAATACAGCACACCCTATGGAGAACATTTTTTCCTTTTACACCACCAGAAAAGGACAGCCACGCAGCACACGAATGCAGAGGGCAAAGCATGCCCAGTGCCACTCCAGCTCCCTCCTACCTTTGGGTCTTTGCAGGAGGGACTCCTAGAAGGCATCTGATGGACAAGGGAAGATGGGCAAGAGGCAAGCAGGGGAGAATGGCTCGGGGAACAGCAGGCTTGCTGCCAAACGTCAACTTCTCGGGTCTATGAGATGGCTTCCCCTTGCAAACCTCCCTGTTTGACAGTCTGAGCACTCAAATCTATCAGCTCTTGACAAACCACTGCAGAAATTTTCGCCAGTTTGTTCACAGTGAATGAACACATTCAGAGGTGTGAACACTGCCTTTTGGCTCAGCAGGCTGTTTTTGATGGTTTAAACAGGCAGTGAAATTGACTGGTGTGTAGGAGAACCCTGAAGTCACCTAGGAGGGATTTAGTTAAATTATCAGTCTTTTGGGGACCAGCTGTCAATGGATCTGAAAGATCCGTGCTGCATGGATGGCTACACTGCATTGCTGGGATGCACTGCTCCACTGTTTTTGGCTTACATGCTTTAAAATTCAAATGGCAAAAGTTGGGAAAGAAACAATCACTCTGGGATGTGTATCTGAGGTTTTTGCCCACTGTGAAAGCAAAGATAATCCAGGCATTTCCAAGAACCATGATGAGAGCCAGCAATAAGGAAAGCCAGGAACAGCTGGTGCTACAGCTGGAGCAGCAAAGGACGGCGCTGAGAAATGCTGAACCGTGCAGCCCTTGGATGTAATGGCTCAGTTCCTAACGTTACCCACCCTCCAAATTGTAAGTAATGTGCCAACCAGTCTCAAGGAAGTGATGAGGGAAACATCGGAGAAATAGAAAGCAGATATGCAGCTCTCAGTGTTGCCTTTACATGGCTAATTGGAAGCTGGGATTGGAAGGGGCTTTTTGATCAGGAAAAGTTTGTTTTTCTAATATTACTGCACTAGAGCTGCAGGGCAGGAGCTGCCCATGTCAGCTGCAGCTCCCAGGATTAAAAATAAGTCAGCAGGGTCAGTCAGATGTATCTTCATTGCATATATTTCATGTATGATATGCTGCAAGGAATCTCAGTCACACTTATGTTTCCGAGCTTTGGAAACCTGCAGTATCTAATTTGATATGGCACCGGCAGAGCCAAGACTTGGCACTCAGGCTCCGAAAGAGAGTGGGGCACAGTACTGAAATACAGCAGAACAGCTGTATTCATGCCCAAAATTGCTGTAATAAAACCCACCACCGCTTTCCAGAGGAGGATGGGGAGGAGGAGGAGGAAGAAAAAGTGCTCTCCTCGGTGCTGAACCCTCTCAGCAGTCATGGCAGCGAGACACAGCACGTCTTCACACTGAGACACTAAATAGCTAGTGCAAAGGCATGGTCAGCATCCTACCAAACAGAGCAGCTCTTCTGTTAACACCCAATACCAAATACCTGATACCTGAATACCAAGGACGCAGCTTAATCAAAATTAATGTCCCAGAATCAAGTGTTATGAAGATGTTTCCAAGTCATAACACAGATTTTTTTTTTTTTTTTTTTTTTAAGATAAGGTGATAGGAAACAGGTGAAAGAGGTTTGGATCTGCTCACCAACTTGCAAAAAACAAGACACACAAAACAAACCTCCAAGCTCCATGGAAAATTTCACAGGCTTTTCGAGATTATTGCGCAGTGATATGAACTCAGTTCACGTGCTTTAAGGACTGACCTATCCAGCATTTGGAAAGCCACTTATCCCTTTCAGGCAGCGGAGATGTCTCACAACACAGAGTTGCAAGCAGTTTTGAGGAAATTTCCTGAAGAGGAAGGGAAGACTGAAATAGAAATTCTTTTTTTTAAAAAAAAAAAAAAAAAAAGGAAAACTCTGGAAAGGGAGAAGTGGTAAAACAAAATAATGCTTTGCAGAAATGAAATCCTCTCAACAGTAAGTGGTTTCTAGACACCTTTTCCCCATATACACACCCACAGGACTTGAGCTGCGCAGCAACAATGCACCATCAATGGGCTCTGCAAAGTAAAGATTGACTAGTCCTATATAATAGTCCATAATCATATTCCTGCCATCATGAATATACGTTTTATCATCATTTTAAAATAAAAACCCAAAGAACTGTCCCAAATCTACCTCTAGAGCCTATTACAAGCTTCAGTTACCCACTACACATTCTTTCTCTAAAAGTGGATAACAGGATATGTTTCCATTATTAGTGAACATTATACTAAAAATGACTATGATAAACTGCCTTTTTTAAAATTTATGGAGTGTTAAGT
>JAVCKT010096461.1:0-13048 GCA_032273925.1 Rhynchotus rufescens
AAGACAGGATTCTATCCTAAAGCCAGAGTTCATTGTTGGCTTTTAGCATCTCGTCTCTCTGTAGGGTCACTTCCCTGCTCTTCTGCTCCCTGGATGACTCAGCAGTAAAATATTCAGATTAGACACAGATTTCAGCAGTACGCTACCACTACACTTTCTTTTTGCATAAAAAGTGGACTTTATGATATGATTGATATAGTATCTACTAATAATCCTCCTTTGGGGACTAAAAGCTACTCTTGTGTACTACTGTACTGATCTGTCCTGATTATGGAGTACTGCAAGTACACTGTGAAGTATCCAATAAGTTTGAGAACGACCCTCAGAGCATTTATGAGAAAGCAGTGACTGTGACTGCTACTGGTGCCTATAATTACAGTTTCAGAGCCCAGGTGACTAGAAGGCAAGAAAAGAAGTCCTGCAGCCTGCGAGAGCACAGAGCTGCAGCAGCAAGTTACAAACACCTTTGCATCACAGTCCAGAACAGGTGTCTGCCTTCTGCTCTGATGTCTCATAGTGCCTGGACCTAAGATACTCCCATAGCCTGGTCAACAAATCCAAGGTCTGTTTTCACAAAATGCTGCAGTGAGATGGCAGGGTTTAGTTCACTTTATGAGCCTCGGGCGTATTCAGAAAAAAAATAAATGCAAAGAGTGTCAAGAAGTAACGCTTTCCTGGAATTAAGGCAGCTGCTCAACCCCTGCGCACAGGGCGCCGGTGCAGCCCCAGGAGGCAGGGCAGAGCGGCGGGCGGCGGCACGGCGCCGGTGCCGGTTCTGCCGGTGCTCCCGCGCACGGAGCGCCCCTCGGCGCCGCCGGAGGGCGCTGCTGTCCCGGCAAGCGGCCCGGGACCGGACCGGCCCCGCCGCCATCTCGGGCCGCCCCGCTCGCGGGTGGGGGAACCGCGGGCTCCAGCCCTGGGACACTTGAAGCGGCCCGTGATGGGAAAGTGGAAGTTCGAGAGGTGCCCCGCCTCACCCCTTTTTATTTAATGAAATAATTATATATACAAAGGCATCACAAGGCTTTGAAGGATGGAGTTCTCATAGGAAATTGTACATACTGCCATAAAACTAAGTAAACATCCAGGCTGTATAGGAAAAGACAACAACAACAAAAAAGGCAAATTTCAAAGCGCACCAGTATGTCATCTGTTTACATCTGGTATGGAGACCCTGAAACGATCTTAAAACCTTCTTTCTTGGGCCAATCTGTTCTGCTATAAGAGCTGAGCACCCCAAGGCCTCCCCACAGGAGCATGGCCCCTTATCACACACTGCGTCCTGCTGGCACAAAACCTACCAGCAGCATCTAAATACACATCCTGAAAGAGATGAGGGGGCTGCTTTTATCCAAACCTTAGGAAAAAGAGAGATTTCAAAGCTCATAACAAAGTTTATGAAAGATTCTGCTTTTCTATTTCAATTGGTCTTTTCACTTTCACCTAAATTCAGCTTGTTTCTACTTAATATTGCCCAGAACTATGTTCCTCCTCTCTTGCCCAAGCCACTACTCTTGAGTTTCCTAGAGAATAGCTAAAACCTTGATTTTATAACATTCTGCAGGCTAGAGAAGAGATTGGTCTGCATAGACTTAAATTACTTCTTCACATTTCACATGAAAAAGTGTTATTTATCCCGTGCTGTTGACTGTGTTGCAACTGGACAAGGACTACTGAGTCACAGGGGCAGGACTGTATCTCATCTTAACAAATAATGTATAGCAGAACTCTATAGTGGCTGATTTCAGTAACATTTAACGGTGCTTCATACATTTTTCAGTAGAAAAAGGTCCTTAAGCCACAGCCTAAGCAAGAGGTTGAAATGACTTCCAGTTAATTTTGGCCTGTAATATATATTTCTATTACGGCATTCAAAGCAAGATGAAGTCCATAAATCTATTTGGAAAAGCCAATGTTAAGACTACAGCCCCTGGAGGGGGAGCACCCCCAGAAACAAATCTGCCTCTCTGCAATTTCATTTTTCTGACTCCCTGTCCCAAGATATATTCCTAGGTTGACTCCAATGGAGGAATGGCAGCATTTCCTGGAGAACAGCCAGGACTTACCAAAGTTTGCATGTCCTGCTGCTCTCAATAGACCTTTCCTCAAATTTTTGGTCTGAAACACATTTCTACTTCACTGTCTACATTATTAATTAGGTTCCCAGAAACAAGGGCTGCTGGAGTCATTATCACCATCTGATCGTCTATTATCAGTAGATTCAAACATCTTCTAGTGTCTAGAGGCTGAGCTGCGTTTATCAGAGTAAGACTAGAGTTTTCTGCAGAGTGTTATAGACAAGTTGTGAATCTGAAACTGCTCCTGAACTTCACATGTCCTGGAGAGGTAATCACAAAGAAAGAACAGACAAGCCCACGTGCCAATGGTTCCTACTGAACAGAAATACTTTCCTAGTCTGGAGGCCTGCTGTGATTAGAAAGTAAAGGGATCATATGCAGCTCAAGACTCCTTTCAGCACTTCAAAATATCTTCCATTTAATTTTGATCTGAAATGGAGTCCTATGTCTGTTTTCACATTTCTGAATTCACACCTTCTGAGCACAATCAGCAGAGCCATGATTATAACTTACAAGTCTTTAGTGGTAAACTAGATTTTTTTGGTAAAGATAAGCTCCTAATCTATAGCTACACAGAGGTTAAGTTCAGCACAAAAGATGCTGCAGATCTCAAACAATTTTGCAAATCCTAAAAGACTGGCATATCGTCATAATCATCAGACTGAAAGGTCTTCTGAATTGTGGTTGGAAGCAAACTCCCAGGGTACCACTCAGAGGCACAGGGCTCAGGCTTCAGGAAGAAAAGCTGCAGAGCCAGGACTGCTACACAATATAGGAAAATTTCAGAGAGCTAAATTGATAATATGACATATGCAGACTCTGGAAGCTTTTTGTTAATTTTGGCAAGAAGGGCATTTTACTCTGATGTTCAGACTAAAAGCCTAAATAGTAACAGAAGGCATACGACCATAAGTTGATTTCTACCCCTTCTGTAGGGACAGAATGCACCAACATTGCCTTTGCAGATGCAGTGAAAAGTCCACCTTGTCCCTTGTTTCCCTAAACCCAAGTTCATGCTGAGGCTGGGTTTGAACATCTCTGAGATGTTCAGAGCTGCAGAAGTGTGGGGATTATTGCAGGCTCCTGCAGATGGCTGGAGGCTTGGTGACAGCAGGGGAAAATAAACATCAATGCTCAGTCTTAGCCTTGCAGCAGCAGATAACCGTCTTAAGAGGAGCAAGGCCACAGAAGAGAAGACTATGGGGTTTGCCATTGACTTACTCCACCGTTATTCCAACCACAGAAGGCTCTGAGATGAACAGCTGCCCTCCAGCACATTACCCCCAACCCTATAGCCAATTTTAACTTCATCCCAACACTGTCCAATGTATAATGTTCGTATCAAGCCCGGACTATTAAATTCACCAACCTTTACTGGTAGCAGAGCTTATTATAGCAGCATAGGTTCAACAAGATAACTGAAGAGGAAGGGAGGATGCAAAGAGGTTTGATTTGGAGAAGAGAAAAGTACCATTGAGGGGAAAAGGCTAGGGAGGGAATGAGCTCAGTATTTCCCAAGCGTTATCAGAGAGTCTGACATTGTCATTGGGAACAAAATGGGAAAAGATGTGGTCAACAACATATGTGAATGGGAAAACAATGGATAAGAGGATTGAAATGGACAGAAAAAGCAGAACCAGGTTGATTTGTAAAAAGAAAAGAGGCAAGAATCAGGACTTCCTCACTCATCTCTCCATCCATTCTGAGAGGTTTCAAAAAGAGATGGAGAAAAAAAGTAATTAAAAAAAGACTCTGACAGATATAAGCAGTGTTCTAGCCACTGAGTCATGACAGGAAACTACTGATACTGTAAACTAGTACTATAAGGTCAGAGATTATTTAAGTTCTACCAAGGTTTACTGTCAGAGGAACAAATATTCAGCAGTGAGGATTTCTGCCTTTCATATTACCAGAGTTGCTGTAAAACCATTTCAGATGTGCTTAAAAAGAACTGTCCTTTTTTTTTTTTAAAAAAAAAAAAAAAAAAATCCCACTATTTTTGTTATAACAATGCTTATCACAAGAAAGATGTGAAAAAAGAATAGAAAAAGCCTCCAGAAAGACTGTTTGGTGTACTACTGGACTGGAAGCTCAGGCTACTCCAACTCTTTCAACTCTTGTACGACAGAAAAACATTTAAGCACACTTTATCATGATCTTCTTATCCTCCCACCAGATTAGTCACTGACAGTTGTCACCATGTGTCCTTTCCAGACATAGTCACTATTGGTCTCCTCAGTGTAGCACACAAGCAATGGGTGGAACTGCTTCACACAGCTACCCTAATTCCCATGGGAACACAGCAAAGAAGCAGGGATTTGCTGCTAGAGAAATATGTGACAAGTGGGAAAGGCCCAGCAGCCTCCTCTCAGCAAGCTGGAAGAGTTCCCTTGCACTCCCTACACCTTCCAGACCTGGCAGGCACAAACAGAAAGGTTCAGCCATGGGTTTGTTTTTCTCCAACAAGCACTGATTAGAGCCCAACAGGGTTCCTCGTTGCCAACAAGCCAATTCAAGGCATTTGTTGGCCAGCTAGGTGGTTATGCTACTTAGTTGACCAGCCATCCTGGGAAGGTACCAAGCTGTCCAACCCCAGCATGTCAGAAGGAAACGTCACTGGGCAACTGGCAATAATGAGGAAAAGAGCAACCCAGCACAGTAGATTTAATCCTTGGGGAACCACTACCTATGTCCTACTATTTAAGTAAAGATTTTTTAACATCCCACTTGAATTTTGCTCTCATTGTCTAGGCCTGCCCCCTCCTGCTTTGCAGCTACTCATCCACCTGACTTCAGGGGTTAAAGGCATAACAGGATGGTTTTGTGTATCTGTTGCAGCGACCCTCTACACTAGCAACTTTCCATCTCAGTCATTTTAAGCTAATTGCTTCTGTAAGTCACGGAGGTCTCTCTCCAGCTTATCGGAGTCAGAGCACCAATCCTGAATCAGCCTTGGCTGAGTGCAGTTAAGCAGTAGGGCATTCACCAGAACAGCAATACCTGCTACATTAAGAGAGTCAAGCAAGCCAGTGAAACACTGTTAAATCTTGCAACCTGTCCCCTTCTTCCTCCACTAAGGAAACAAACATGACTTGCCATTTTGATGTGTGGAATAAGGGGATGTGGGAAAGTTGTAAGGCAATACCCTGCAGAATCTTCTAGTAACTGGAAGCTAAGGTTTAAAAGCAATGCATAGGCCTTGTGTCAACTAATGCTAAGCACAAAAACAGGCACTTGACACTGACAGAAGCACTAAAGAATCTGAAGAGTGGAAACCCTCCACATTTTGGCTGACAATAGCTTTGAAGACTGCTTAGTAACTTTACCAATTAAAAAAAAATAAAGCAGGAACAGCAACAACAACAAAAATCAAGTCATTTGTGACATTACCCAAACCAGTCAGAGGCTGTATGTTGCAAATAACCATAACAATATATAGTGTAGCTGATCAACACAAAACGCTCCCTTTAGAGATCCCTGTTACAAACAAACGAAAAAAAACAAACACCACCAATCCATTTTTCTCTGGGCTAGCAGGTACTAAGGATAAACATGACATGATCATTTCCAGCAAGACAGCAATACTTGTCTCAGTTTCCACACCAAAAGCAGCCATGGAAAAGGCCAAGATATGACTCAGTATCACAGGGCGGAGACTAATTAGCAGCAGATCAGGAGCAAGCAGTGGTCTCTGGAAGAAGGTGCTTTCATGAGTAGAAAGCATGAATTTAGTCATCTCCTTTTATGATCAACTGCAGAGGTTTCCATGAAATAAATGCTAGCTAAGGCTGCTTCACACCCTCACACACACTCTCTCTCTCCCTCACACACACACAGTATTTTTCAAGTGCCTCTGTTTCAGACCTTCTCTATTCTTTTCTTCCAGTATCCAGCTTAGCCCAGCAGGGAGGAAGCCCGTGTGGTAACCAAAATCCCACAACACAGTATGAGAGTGCTTGTCAGCCAGTACTTCCATCATTTCTCTCAGTTCAGTGAGGAGATTAAAATACATACATATATATAATAAGAAAATAAAAATTGCACTGTCCTTCCACTTAGTGCAGAAATAAGCACAGAGCCATTTCAGCAATTGTTGAAATGCAGATCTAAGCACATGATATTCCAGTCTGAGCACTACAAAAACATCTTACCTAATTAGTTATCACATTACCTTACAACAAGGTGAATTTTATTCCTGTAGTAAATCTGAAACCTGGGATTATGAGAGAACTACATTGGGACTATACTGAACATTTATTCTTGTTTTATAAATTACTTAGCTGACTTTTCTAGAAATGTAGTGAGAAATAATGGCAAAACTAAGATTTGAATCTGAGTCTCCCACTGTTCCTGTTAATTCTTGATAATGGACTCATTGCTTCTTAGTAAAAGAAAATTTCTTTGAAAAAAAGTCTAATGTTAAGCTTAAATTCTCAAAGACCAAGAACTTATTAATTTTTAACTAAGATAACAAGTGCATTTTTCTGGAGCTGATATATCCCCATCCATACTGAGAGAGGCCTCACCATTTAGCAGTTACGTTTAGTCTTGCAGTGCTGACAGATGACACTGCAGGAATTTTAAAGTCTCCATTGCTTAGGATAAAACTGAAATGGGGAGCAGCAGGACTCCTCTTGCCATACTCATCTCTCCATCGTAGGTAAGGTTTTTCTTGTGTTGAATCCTGTCCACAAACAGCACCAGAACAAGGCACTTGCTTTTGGCTCCAAGACTCAGCCTCCAAAAATAATGTAGATACCAAAAATTCTACCTATTGCACAACGCCTTTAGTCCCGGCACACTAGCAGTTTCTAGATCTGGTTGCTCAAGAGTTTTTCCTAAGTATCAGAACTTTCCTAAGTTCAGAACATTTCCTAAGATTCAGAATCTTTACAACTCCTGTGAACAGATGCTTCTATGAAAAGCTAGGTATAAGGAGTAAGCAGGGTGCATGTGTTGGGCGTGAGGCACACAGCACACAGAAGTTGGGCTGCCCCAATTCAGCTGCCACTGATTTCCCTGCTAACACAGGTACCTCCCTCCTGCAGCAGCAGGGCCTTGTGCCCACAATACTTGGAAAGTATTCAGCTCCCGTAATAATACTGGGCACTGCCTAAACACCACCAATTTTAAAAGTATATGCATGCCCTGTAAAATATTTTGAAAGGCTTTAACAATTACCTCATTATTTTGTGACCAGGACTTTGACAACTGAATGCGATAGACACCACCCACTCGCCCCAGCTGAGTGCTGAACCATGCCATGAATATGACACAGTTATGAGGCGCTCAGCTCTTTCTTGCCTAGCTAGCCTGTCATTACAGCATTTCCTTAAGGCAGCAAGAATTCAGCCATCCCATAATTCCTCTCCTAGGCAACAAGCTGATTGATTTTTTTTTTTTTTTAATTTTTGTTCATTCTGTGAACTGTATAACTGGTACTTCCATCTGTTATTAAGTTAAAAAAAAAATCACTTTGGCTTTTGAAGCAGCCAAAGTGATTTAGAAACTTAAGTCAGCATTGACCTAGAGTGATTGTAATCTCCCCACAGCTGTGGTTTGTGGATGGATTGTTTCTGTCAGTCTCTTGGCAGGCCTTAGTCACAATAAGCCAGGCTAGGAAAGACATGGAAAGCACATACTCTGACAGTGCAGTCTGGGTGACCCCAGCAAGTACTCACACTAGCACAGTACTCAAACTGAGCAGATGTGCAGCACTCCATGGTGAGACGGAAATAGTGATGAGTGGGAACAGATCACTTAAATCTATTTTGAAAATATCAACCATAGTGAATTAAACATTTCCTGGGCAGCTTCTAGGGAAAGTATCCAGGCTAGTCAGTCAGTCATGGAAGCAGGAACTCAGTTCTACACCCTACACACCCTGGAAAGGCATGTCAGGAACAGCATCTGCCCATGGCAACCTGTAGGGAGGTAACAGCCCCACACATAAGGGGAAGCCTGCCTGAAGTGGCAATGGACCACTTGGGTGAAGCACTGGCTGAAAGTGCCCTGGAGCTGCACACATCACCTTCAGTTCAGCTTGATAAAATTTCTTACAACATGGAGCGATCACACAAATGTTGTCCCACAGGTGGCCTTAGCCTGCTCTCTGGAAGGCTAAACCTGTCAGCTAACTCTCAAACTTCTTCACAAATAGACGAGTATGTTTCATGAACACATTCCCACATTCACAGCTTGCATTCTACTCTTGGGACAGCTACAGAAATTACTATAGAGAAAACAGTTCAGTATTGAGAAAGTATCACAATATATGTGGTTTTCTCAATACAGTCTGTTATTGCAAACAGAAAGGAGATTAAGACCAAGTAGCTTTCTTTGGTCTACCCGCAACATCCCACAGACCACCACTCCAGCCTACACAGCTCTGAACCACCCAATGGTTATTTTACATAATAGCTTTACAGGCCTGAAATTCAAACTGTTGACCTGCAAGTTTCCATTATTTGTAAAAAGACAAATTCAATAAATCTTAAAGCACAGAAGTTTTATCTTCAGGTTTCAGACTTTCCACCATCTTCTGTTGGCAAGACATACCCACGGAAAGATTTTTTTTTCCAAGGAGTATCAGGAAAAAAAACAGCTCTGAAAACTGCATGAATTACCAAACTTGCAGTGGGCAATGCTGTAGAGAATAGCATCAGAGTAGCTGCAGAATGAGACAGGAGTCTGCACTGCTCAGTCAGAGGCATGCGGAGCTCCCTGAAAGTATCAGCAGGCAGCTACGCATTGTAAATATTTCCCAATAACATCCAGCGCAATAGCTGGCAGAAACACTCACAGTGAGATTTAGTTGCCCAAGCTGTTGGGGCGAAACAGCATAGCCATCCAGGGCACCTGCAATACCACCATGGGGCTCATGGGTACAGCTTGGGACATTTGGCAGGCCACTGCTCTTTAGCAGCTGTATCGGCAGTTCAGTGTGTCCTCAGGCATCTTAAGCACCACAGACTCTCTGTAGTTAGGCACCAGAAGTGTCCCCTTGGAAGCTAAAAGCACCTGGAAAAGTTGGTTAACCGTAAGGACTCCAGTTATAGCTCTCTCATCTGCAGTGTTACAGTTAGAGTTTAAGGTTTAACATGTGAATATCATGGTCTGACAACAATTAACAAGAATACCAACCTAGAGGGTGATGACACACTCTGCTTGCTCTACTGACAAAGGTCATGGTCATATGAGACACTAGTCAATCACATCAGGAGACTAAAAATAAACCACAATAGGATATGTTGATAAATGCTTATTTCAAAACACTATAGCATTTACATGACTAATGTTAGTGTGATTTCTACATGAGGAAAAAAAAATCCAAAACAACAGAAGCAATTGACTGTATGTTAACTGTACAGAGCAAAGAAATATGTAACTATCACCAACCTTATCTTTAATTCATAATTAGAAAATATTATTAGGTACTTAAAATAGCTAATGTCTTTTTTTAAACACACCAGTGACTACTAATACAAGATAACTATAAGGCCCATAGGTATCATCTTAAGCAAGGAGCAACCATTTGCAAATAGAGTAAATGCTTTCATGACTGTGTAGGCTGACTTCAGCATAAGCCAAGTATCATGTAGAGGTTGGAAAATGTTTGCTTAGACCTTTAAGAAAATTCTATTCCAAGTTAGGTCAACATCAAACCATTTTCAAAATAGCATCTGCCACTGAACTGTTGATAATTAGTTAGTCCCCAAACCCCACCCCTTCAGCAAGGGAGGAAAAAATTACAAAAATGGAAGAAGGAAAAAAAAAAAATAACCACAATGAGGATTATAGCATTTTGTGGCCTGCACCATGTTTGTCACAGGGCAGGGAGAGGGAATCTGCATATCACACCATGTTGCAATCTCTGGAAACATCCTTCTCTTCTTGCTTCCTCTCCACCCTTGTCTGGAGAGTTAAGGTAAGACGGGAAGGTGGCTGCAGCTTTTGGGGATGTTCTGCCTAGAGCTTATGCAAGCACATGAGCAGCTTGCTGGAATGCTTTTGTCACTCTCCTGGCAATAAAGGAGAGACCACATGCCTGAATGTGTCTCCAGGGCCCCAGGGAGGACAGAAGCATACTGTCTAGGAGGTTTGGAAAGAGAAAACAGTTACTGAGGAGATACCCAGCAGCTCATCTAGGACAATGTAGCTGGCAACACCAGAGTACAGCAGGCTGCTCAGTTGGCTCTCTGAATAAAGGGAAACCTGAGTGCAAGCACCTAGTACTTTGTCCCATCTTTCACTTCCTTTCAAACAGCACAGGCCTCAGAGTTGCAGAGGACTGCTATTTTTACTCACTGTCTACAGGTAGGTTCGTCTCTATGAGGATCCTGCACAGAATTACTTAGGCTCCATGTGCACTACAGCATCTGCCTGCTCCCTATATTGCAAGTGCTTTCTAGAAACATGGCACATACTGGTCTAAAACTGACTTCTGTTTTCTCACAAATTGCAGTGACACTAATCACATACTCCCTTCTGAATGCACAGCAGTTAAACACACCAGGAATCTGAAGAGCCAGCAAGGTATCAATGCTGACAGTATGAATTTTAACACTAAAGGTGTTAAAAGGTGATAAAAAAGGGTTATAGAAAGAAAGTGAAACATTTCAATACACATCTTATTTTACTATTCTTTCAAAACTCTTCTTAACATGTGATTTCTCTACAATTGCCTACTTTCCTGAAAGAAAATGCATCTGTGACCAAAAAAAAAAATACTGCATACAGTCTAACACCGAGTGCATCATTAATGCAGGGAAACCATTCAGTACAGCAGCAAAAGGTCATTTTATAAATGCTGGAGAATTCGTAAACATATTAAAAGTTATATTCAGTTTTTAAGTATTAAGAAACACAAAAAGGGGACCTCCCACCAAGATGGCAGAAAGATCAAATTAAAGCAAAAAGAAAAGGATAACGTTGGATATTTGTGAACATACTTTACGGAGACCACATGACAGAAACATAGCTCTACACCAAAGCACTGAAAACAGCAGCAGTCTTTCAGAAAGAAAAAACAAAACAAAACTTCCAGGTACATTTTTACCCTGATAGTAATTATATAAGTTCAGAAACTAGTATAACATTGTGAAGTGTTACCTCAAGAAATGCACGTTCTTTGGCACATGCACTGTGCTTGTATAGAGCACTGCTGAAAGCTTACGGACTTTCTGAAATGCATTAGCAATCCTGCATATGCTGCACTTCATTCTTGTTCCATTTTCCTGCATGAGGGCCCAAAGCAAAGACTTAGCCCTTTACAGGAATGAGCTTGGGATAATCACCCAGTGGAAACTCCTAATGTTTGGGAGGCCAAGGCATCTCCCATTCCTTTTCTAGAGCCAATTGGATTCTGGCCTGCCATGGGGAGACAGAGAAAATTGTGGGGTTTTTTTGTTTGTTTTTAAATAATCCTTTTTACCTTTAAAACCAGAAGCTTTTTAAAAAATTATTATTACTTTTCATTAAACAGTAGCTTTCAACTTTTTCTTCTGAACATATACACACAAAATACTTGAAAGTCACAGGTTTTCTGTGCTATAGAATTGTTTCCTTTTTGTAATGGCCTGCAGTGTGAAAAGACTTCATTAATATTCTAACACATAGGAATAGTTTTAACTACTCCCCTTCAGTACATACGTTTATTTTCCTCACATCAGTGGCATACATTTAAAATTTTTTTAAAAAATGTAATAAAAGAGAAAATTAAAGCATTTCCTAGGAAGGTGTTAAGAAGCTGATGGAAACATCTAATTACCATAGAATGTGATTAAAAATGAATATGCTATCTGTACTCCTTTCAGAAATTCTAGAAACACAAAAGCATTATTTAACATACCACTCTGGCAAATATATTACTTATAGCATACATATTTGCTATAATATTCCAGATACTGACATAAAATTTATACTAGAGAAACAAAGCCATCAGTTAAAAGAACAGCAATAAACACCAATCCACGTATTGGGAGAGCTATTTCAAAATAGTAATTCAACCACATCTTCTTTACTATATACTTGCCAATAGTTTGGTAGTCTTCCTGAAGACTTCCTGGTAGTCATTGTAGTCATTGTATAGACTTCATCTTAAATGAACAGCACACTTTGAAAACCTCTGAAAACACTCTGAAAACTGAAAAAAGTTATAATTATTTGAACATTAACTCTGACATCTATATCCATGTTCAGCACTGGAAAAAGATATTTTTAAGCAGTCCATAAGTGTAGTTAGATTTCCACAGTGAAATCAACATAAGGCTTAATTTCTGAGCTTACCAGTAGCTTTCACAGTACTTGGAGTTTGGTGCAGATCTGTCTTTACCCTCATGTTTCCAACACACAGATAACAGGTGGGATTGGTGTTCCCTTTTATCTGAGGAGAAACGAAACACAGGTGATTTGCAGGTATTTGCTGACCTTGCAAGTATAGGCTCCTGCACCAGAGGAGGAATAACCCCAGACACCAGTACAGGTTAGGGGCTGACCTGCTGGAAAGTAGCTCTGTGGAGAGGGACCTGGGAGTCCTGGTTGACACCAAGTTAGCCATGGGACAGCAGTGCCCTCGTGGCCAAGAAGGCCAATGGGATCCTGGCTGCATCAGGGGTGTTGCCAGCAGGGCGAGAGAGGGGATCCTGCCTCTCTGGTGAGGCTGCACCTGGAGTATTGTGGGCACTTCTGGGCTCCTCGGGACAAGAGGGATGTGGAGCTTCTAGAGAGGGTCCAGTGGAGGGCAACAAAAATTATGAACGGACTGGAGCCTCTATCTTATGAGGAAAGACTAAGTGAGCTAGGCCTTTTAGCCTAAAAAAGAGAAGATTGGGAGGGGATCTGATCGATATGTACAAATACCTCAGGGAAGAATGTAGGGAGGATGGGGCCAAACTCTTCTCAGTGGTGGCCAGTGACAGGACCATAATGCCAGGCAGTGGGCATAAATTGAAACACAGGCAGTTCCATAT
>JAVCKT010096462.1:0-13048 GCA_032273925.1 Rhynchotus rufescens
AAAATCTAACAATCTAGAAAGCCAAATGTTACTGAGAAGGAGGGATCATCTATTTCAGTGCCATTTATCATACTTTATCATACATATCTTTGTGGGACAGTGCTATCAAACCACTCTTAGGCCAAAGGCAATGCTGAAGCTACAGATAGTCAAATTATTTTACAAAGAAAACTCTCTAGCTGAAAAAAGACTACTTTCAGTTCTCCGTTTCTTTCTAGATTATATTCAAATTTCTCTGCAATGCTGTATACAATTACTTTCAGTGAAAACCAGGTCAATGCAAGAAATACAGACATCTTGAGTCATCAGGTCTGCTTCCCTGTTACTGCAGACAGTCCTGTCATAATATAATTAATAAATCTTACTATGATAATAACTACTTTCATAAACTTATCAAACTTCCATCTCAGAAACAGCAAAGATACTTAACCCCAATTAGTCCTACTGGAAGTAGGAAACTCATTCCAAAATGAACTTCAGAATGTCACACTTTTGTTCATTAGAGACACTTTAATTCCACGCTAACTCTATTTGTAGCTAATTTATATCCATTTCTTCTTACGCCTCATTTGTTCTTTGATTTAAGTAAGTCGTCTTCTTCCACTGTGTACTATTATCTCCTTTTGGCCTTCTCTATTTTGATGAGCAATGACAGCTTAAAGGCAGTATTTCATTCTCTTATTTCACAGAACATCCATTGCTACATTCATCCCAGTAACACTATGGAAATACCACATTTTGGAAGACCTGGGGTAAGAATTGTAGTTTTCTGGCTTCATTCTCAGCTACTAGACAGAGGGAGCCTTCAAACTGATTTGCAGACACCAACCTGGGAGGAGTGGCTCATCCATCACATGGTTGTGCTGCCATTCAGAGGAACCTCAGCTGGCTGGAGACACAGGCAGACAGCAACCCCATGAAGTTCAACAAGGGGACCTGGGGGTCCTGAAGGACAAGTTGCCCATATGATGGGTTTCAACACTGTATATTACTTTGATGAGAGGAAAAAAAGTGGACTTTAGGTGCTTGGTAAGCTTTCTGCCCTTGAAAAGCAAGGCTAAGAGATGCTTAAAGGAACGAGTAGAGAAATTTTAGTAGCAACAGTGACTCTTTGTGACCCTGTGTGTGCAGGGGACGGTGGACTAGGTAATCTCTAAAGGTCTCTTCCAACTTTTATGATTCTATGGAACTTTTTATGACAGGCCAAGAGCATCCTTAGCTGCACTAGGCAGAGGTCCATTTCTGAGCTCCCTAGAACAAGCAAGACAGAAATGGACACACAGGACAGACCAGTGAAGGGCTATAAGGATGATTAAGCGACTGGAGCATCTCTCATACAAGAACAGGCTGAGGGAGCTGGAACTCTCCTCCAGTAGAAGAGAAGGCTGCAGGAGCATCGTTCTCCTGTCTATAAGGTGGTCAAACACTGGAACACGTTGCCCAGAGACGTTGCGTACTCTCCATCTGTAGCCTCCTCTCCTTCCCCAGATATTCCACAGCACAGGAAGCTGGTACTACAATAGTGCTGGGAAAACATTGGGAGAACTGTTTGGAAGTCAC
This sequence comes from Rhynchotus rufescens, assembly GCA_032273925.1. Taxonomy (NCBI): domain Eukaryota; kingdom Metazoa; phylum Chordata; class Aves; order Tinamiformes; family Tinamidae; genus Rhynchotus; species Rhynchotus rufescens. The sequence continues at coordinate 1,561 of JAVCKT010096462.1, forward strand.
AAGGATCTCCTCCTTACCCATTTTTTACAGACACATAACTAGGAACTCCCCAAACTGGGTTTCCTTTCCTTCGCTGACCCACCCGCCCACACTCCTACTTCATTCCCTGTGCCAGGGCTGCTGATCATTTCCTATTAAAGCAAGGCAGTTTTCCATGAGCTGGCAGAAAGCTCATCTGACAAAAAAATTACCCATTTTCTCCTTGCTCAGCAAGCTGAGTTGTCTCCTCACAGGTCAGACAAATGCCAAAGACGGCCGTCTTTGGGGGGTTGAAAACCAGTTGAAAAATAATTGCAATGTGCAGAGTATTTCAGTGACAGACTACGAGTCTATCTCAGGTGATTTGCAAACAGAACCTTATAGACATAGATAAATTTCATAAAATAACAAAATAATCGCATAAGAGAAATTAAAATAAGTAACAAATTACATTCACAATTTAAGAGGGTAGGTATTATCACTAGAAAACAGATTGCTAACATTCATTTCAAGAGAAGGCAGAGGCACATGCTACATTTAGAATAAATACTTATTGTATTTCTCTTCAAGGTAAAATAAGTACATTTAAAAATAGTGTGATGCTCTGGAGAAGGGTAAAACAGTGCACTGAGGACATTAGTGAGATAGAGAAATGGGAAGATTATTGATATTTTTGTAATGGAATTTTACATGCAGATTGTTCAAATGCAGGTAGAAACAAAACATGAAGCAGGCTTCTTATTAGTAAGAATAACTCCTAAATACACCAGTGCTATTTTTCTTTAAGACAAACAACAAGAATAATTTTCCTTAGCATTTTTATAGTAATACAAATAATCAAATATGACTTTTACAGTTGTCTCTATGTGCTAGACACTTTCAAACAGAGAGCAGAGAACTACAAGCCTACAAAGGCTAACAAAGGAGATTTTGTTTTTCTCAGGTCTAGATCAATCCAACATGCTAAATTTCTTTGCTTCACCCTCATGCAAATCAGCAATTATTGCCACTAGGGTACATATAAAAAAGTTGTGTATTTTCTGACATTGTTCTTTATGGAAACATTCGCCGAACCCATGTAGGGTGCAGAATATATCTGCTGATTCATCTCCTAAAAACAAATGCTATTTCAGTCTGCTGCAAGTTTCTAGGGAAGAAAATGAAAGAAAAAGAGGAAAGGGGATGGGCTGAGGGTTGCTGCACTCTTCCTGGAACTCCTGGAAGGTTCCAGCACCAGCGAACATCTCATTCCATAATCCATTGTTTTGAACTACTGGAACAGTGGAAATTACAAGCAGACTTAATGGGAAGCTTCTATCTATTAAAAGAAGGTAGAATGGACCAAAGCTCCGATGGGCTCAGATGTTGAGGAACACCCTTCATCTGAAGCCGTGAAGCATCTCTACGTGGTGCTGGGCACAGACCCACAGACACTGAGAAGAGCTAAGATCAGAAAAGGTGCTGCAAATAGCCCCAACATCTGAAAGAACTGAGGAAACAAAGACATCTTGATGGAAGCTGCTGTCCTGGGCAGTTCTCAATTGAGAAACATTATTAAAGTTGTGATCTAATTAATCCTTCTCTTCCAGATTTTTATTTTGTCCTTCCTACAAGGCCAAGATAAAAAGATGTGATTCATGACCTAATTAAAGTGTTTTAGAGCTCTGTCTTTTTAATTAGAGCAAGAGTACTGTTACACAGATATTCTGAAGGATAAGTCCGTGTCCCCAAACGGAGTTGCAGGTTCCATACGGAGCACGGGTTTTATTAAATCATAATGTGACAGAAGCTAACAACTCATAGTAGCTAATAGGCCTTGTTTAAATAAGGAAAGCAATTCTTTAGCCTTCCTTTATGGGATGTCATCAGGTTATCAAAACAAACAAAATGAAGCCCTTCAGAAGGCAAAGATCTGCAGTTTTATCTCCTTTGCATTTGTCTTGGAAAAAACAACTCAAAAAAATAAGGAAAGACCAGCTCCTGACCATGCTAATACACTTCCCGAGAGTCAATTTTTTTTTTTTTTTTTTAATAATTCAGGAATAATGGTCCAATTCCAGTTTCTAATTTCCCCTGTCTTTATTCCTCCTCCCTAATAAATCATATATGAATTTATTTCCTATCTTAAAGTGTCATATTGTATTTATGGTACTTGAACATGGCTGTCATTTTCCATCACAAAAGTCAGTGCAGTTCAGAAGTAATCTCCATTTGGAGACCACATATTCATTTTGTTTTAAAATAAATAAATAAGAACATTTTGAGAGTGCTTTCATAATGAAGAATGACATGTATTTATTATATATAAATGTGCACTAAAAATAATAATCAAAATTCCCAAAGGCTAGCACGAATCTCTATAAAGCCTTGATCTACCCTCCTCCAACCCCTTTCCTTTAAATACCATATTTATTATGTCTTTTAGATTTATTTCTCTTTCCAATTGCAGGTGGGATTTTGTTCTCCTTCTCTAGAAGGGTGGCCACTTTTCTCTTTGTAGCAAAAGGCTTCAAGGCCAGAAAAGGCCATCTATGTCCTAAGCTTGATCTTGCCACATTACATTTCAACCACTGGAGCTGTCTCCCTCTGGAACTGGTTATACAGCCAATCTAGTTCACTTAAATATGGCTCACTTTACATTTCACGTTCAGATAAAGATGAGAGGTGAATCACTACGTGTTTTATAGCATGCTGGGTACCTGTATGGATTTTAGGTCTAGCATTCACACCCAGATCTGAGAGCACACCATTTCATTCCCCTCATAGATCATTCAAATGTATCGATTTTAATTATGCCAACCACTACTTTCCTGAGGGACAGTAAAGGAGAATTTAAAATTGTAAGATACTTTAGCCATGTAACTACCACAATCTAAAAGTTATTTCAAGAACACTGCATTTTAGAGGAACTTTTCTAATTAATTGTCAGACAATAGCACCTTTGAAACATCACTGATAGACTTAAATACAATAGAATATTGATTAAATTTCAATTAAAAAATAGATGTTTTTGCAAGTGAGATACCTCACCATTTCTCACCCCTCTTTGCCTGCAGCTCAGTTCTCTGCAGCTTATTATCATCCTGCGATCAACTAAATTGATCATTAAAAAAACCTCCACTGTTGAACTGGAGAGTTCAACATGAGCATTTCAGAAACACGACATTGTGCTGTGGAAACTTCAAAACAAACTGGGTTGCTTATGTCCAGAAACACAGAAACAAATTTGAACACGAAAACTAAACCAGGTATCACTGAAACTCTCTACACCAGTGGCTTCCTCTCCTGCTCTAATCAGGAGGATGCTCATTCAGGCAATTCAGATCATTTCCAACCCTCAGGAAGCACCAGCAAGGACTTCTGGCAGGCAGCAGGACACGAGAGTGCAGGACAAATCTGGAGGGAACCTACTCCTACCATCTCCTTTGGTCTGCTACAGCCTTAAAAGGATATATTCCTCCTTATTATTCTAAAAAATATAAATTAAGAGAGATTTTTACCTGACAGATATCTACAGATCTGGGACAAGAAGGCAATTCATACCAAGTAGAACATTTCATCACATAAATAGGAGAAAATTATTCTCATAACTATCCATAGTGGCAATTGCTAAGAAAATCCAGTAATCGACAGAGAAAACTCCTAGCAATTAAAATCTTGAATTTAATCACTTAATGGGTTTTTGCATAAGAATTCATGAGTGGAAAGAAAAAAGAGAGCTGTGATTAATAAACTTGAATGAAATATATCAGCTACAGAAAGAGCAACACTTCAAAAGCAGACACAGAGTTTCTAGCAGGCATAAGAAAGAAATCTCTCTAAGAAAACTACAGCAGCATTCTGCATTAGGCAGGTTTAGGTTCCATCACTCTGGATATTCCTTTCATCCTGGGGCTTACAGAGGCTGCAAATACTGTTTAGCCAAGAGAGCACCCTGGTGTGTTGTATCTGAGCCTGAGGCTCCACGTGTTGCTTTGTCATCCTTCCTAGATGGAATTCAAAATCATAATTAGAATCAGCTCTATCACCCTCTGCGATCACATGAAAAAAAATCCTCAGTGAAATGCTTGGAATCAATTTATTTCTTTTTTCTTCAGGGATAAGCCTCCATTTCAAAGGGATTATATTGTACAGCAAGCCACATTTTCTGACAAAATTTCCCCAAAATCAGAGGACTGAAGCTACTTGATACCAAAGGGCCACAGAGAGCCCAGCTCAAGTCAGAGGCAGCACCACAAGTAGGTGGACGAGATCAATGGCAATAAAGATCAATTCACTAAATGTTCTAGAGGGCACGTTTGGCACCGCTTTGTATCCCTGCCAAGCGAGGCTATTTCTCCTTTCTCCACAGTTAATTTGTGTTTATGAACAACTCAAAAGCAGCAAGAGGAGAAGCAGGGACCACTTGGCTCCGAGCACTGCTTATTTGCAAGCACGTTGCAGGCTACCAAGGGGCTTTCCTGATGAGCGAGGGATGAAGGAAACGGGCAGATTCTGACAATGACAGAGCCGTGGAACGTATTTTTAAACACAGTTAAAAGAAAATGGGGGAAGCAAACACAGCAGAAGAGGAACCCGCTTTACCAAAAAATCCTAATAAAAGTCACCAAACTGGGATTAAGAATCACATAAAGCATAAGAAAAATGGCATGTTTGAAAACTGAGTTATTTTATTTCTACTTTTTACATAATCTGCACAAGTGATCCATAGGGTACCCTATACTTAATATCTAGAGTAGTTATTTTTACACAGGAAACAAGCTTGGCAAGATTGCTGCAGTGATGCCCAAAGCATCAACCTACACGAACACCACCACTTTCTGGGGGCTTAAGGTAGAAATTACACTGGGGGAGAAAAAAAAAAAAAATAGTATTTTAACAGACTACCGTAATCTTTGATCTCAGCTAGATTGGGTCAAACATTCCAAACAACAAACTCTATCCAACCATGCTGCCAGATTCAGCAGAATTCATCCACCTTACAGGCACTGCCATAACACAGCTCCTTATCTCATGATGCCCCATCCCAAATGTTTCAAGACTGAAGGAGTTTGTGTGCAGGTAAATGAGCAGATACTTGCATTTCACATGCTTTTTTCTTTAAATTTCATTTATTATTTCCTGATACAGTAGTCAAAACACCCCCCTGATTTACAGAACACCATTTGACACACAGAATTGGATAGACAGATGTTTAGGATAATAAAATCTTTATAAATAACATGCTATTATTAATGATTATTGATACTCATTGTGAACAGAAGGGGACACACAGTGTTGAGAGCTGCAAGTACAGATGTTGCAGGAGGACCATGTTCAGAAACATGAGAGCAATAAAACAGTGACTGACTGCCAGGAATAGCCATCAGCTGGGTTTTTTCTATGCACTGATCAGCAGGTAAATGATCAGCAGGTAAATGATTCCTTTATCCTGTGTGCAGAACTAAAAGGATTCCTAGAGCCCCAAGCCTTGTTTCCCTGTGTCCAGACACTCTCCGTAGTGGATAATCCTCTCCTCTTCACCTATAGACCAGGATCTGTCCTGCAGTCACCTCCTCCTGCCCTATTACTGCTACAATACATTTATTACCTTTAGCTTGAACATTCCTGTTCACAGGGAATTTTTTACTAGTTTGTCAATTTTATCAGCTCATTCAACAGCATTTCTGCTATGCTACTGTTTATCCCAGATATCAACAGAATAATGCTAATAATCCTGTAGACACTAATAATGCTCAAGCAGTTGGGTTAGTCACTTTCTATAGATTCTCTATGTACAAGGTCAAAAAAGTAGCTTTTCTTGCAACATTATAGAGATTTTTAAATATATGCTTTTAATTGATGCCTGAATATGTCAACATCTAAACTTCAAAAATTACTTACGTCTTATAGAAGAACTAAAGCTGGGAGAAGAATCAAAGACTTGGCAATCAAAACAGTTTGACACATACCAGAGCAAGCAGCACATATTATTTGATTATAAGATTTTATATTCTCCTCAGTCTGTAGAGTATTACCCAGATTACTGGACTTTGTAATAAGCAAAAAATGTACTTCAGAAAAATAAGTGTTCAAAATATTAAATAGATAATAAAGTCTTTTGAATATCAACTAGGGAGGCTCTAGAATTCAAAAAACTGCAAAGCTCATTTCAAATTTTCTTTTTCTTTTTTTTTTTTTTTTTTTTTTTTTAAATCATTCTTCCTAATTTACAGCTTTGAGTATCTGAAAATATGTCTGGCAACTCTTCCAAAATAGCATCCAAAATTCAAGTCTAATCTATACAGGAGGGTGAAGCTTCTTCACAACCGCTTTTAAAGTCGGATGGTTCTGTCATCAAAAATGCAGGCAAAAATAAAGAACACAGAAGGAATGATACTTTAGACAAGGAGGAATGGGGAGGCATATGAGAGTTACAGATCAATCTTATTGCTCGCAGAACTGCTTATATTTGCCTTATTTGTAAAATTATGCTCAAAATGGCAGAAATGAAACTTAACATGGACCAGAACCCAAGGTATTCACCTTTAAGGTGAGTTTCAGCAGTATTTAATTCATTCATTCATTCAAGAATAAATAAATCCTTGCACATGTACTTTGCAACCTAATCTGCAACGCTCGCTCAACAGATCCAAATCACTTTTTCATAGAAGTTTGCTAGTAATGTCCTTCTGCATAAACATTACTAAATCACTGGAAATTTTCCAATTCTGGGTTTGCAAGACCAAAAATAAGCCTGTTACCACTGCATGTGACTTTCTGCTTAATGAAAGGGCCACAAGATGCTCTTCAGCAGACGAGCCAGGGTGAAGCATCCTGCACTAGGGCCAATTCAATTCTCTAAACCATTGGCAACTCTGACAACCTCAAGTTAATCGTTTTCTCCTGGTTTAGATGAGCTCCTTGCACTGCTCAGACCCAAGCAAGCCCTTCCCTTTGGGTGCTCCTCACCTTCCTGGGGGCTCCCCGTGCTGCACATTGACCCTTTAGCAGCAGCAGCAGTTCGGGTGCGTGTCCCTGCCCGGCTCCCTCGTGCAGGACACCCCGGCTGCAACCTCAGACTTGGCAATTCCCGTTACCTTCGCTCTGCTAAAACCTTCCAGGGCTGCAGAGGACAGGTCCTAAGGACACTTGCACACAGCCCTCTGAGGCCTCACGCCTGCCAAGGCGAAAGGCTGCAGCTTTAGAGCACTTTCCATCTGGCTGCAGCTGTAAAAGAACTGATTTTTCACAGTACAAAGTGGGAAATCAACCTTTTTCCTTTTCTTTTTCACTGCTTGCCTGAACAAAAAGAAATTCCGCTCGGAATTTCTGCCTGGCGAATCCCCAGTGACTGCAAGTGCTCAGCTGCGATCCGGGCAATACTTCATTAGGACATAAATGAAGGGAGCTGCCAAAGGGGAGGCCGCGCTGCTCATCCCGCGGCACGCGGCAGCTTTGGGAATGCAAATCTGCCGAGGGGTCACAGGCTTCACTTCCAATCTCTATAGTGAATTACAAGCAGAGAGGATTTAAAAGCAGATTTCAGGCATGCCAGTCAAATCTTCTCACACACTATTGTTCATGGCTATCTCTAAATTTAATTGAAAACACTTTACATTTAATGCAGCTGGAGGCTCCTGACTGCAAACAAACTACTCAGCTTAAGAATTACTGCAAGAAGAATTATTGCAAAAAGGGTAAAGTTCCTGCCTCCAATGCCTCTTCCAATCTCAAAGGTCTGAATTCAGAAGTTTCGTGCACAGTGGACAATGTTTGGGACAAACTGTTAGCTGAGAAATATGTTCCAGGTACAATCTTCTCCCAGATTGTTAAACCAAATCTATTTCTTCTGTGTTTTCCCCAAAATGAAGTCCTTCTCAACAAGAATGGTGCTTCAAAGCAACAAGAAGTATTTTCTGGATCCCTTCTTAGACTAGAAGTTAAATATTTCTGAAAGGTATTACGTCTACCACGCTTAGTAGTAACATTTAATTCTTGACAATGGCAGAGTTAGTCTGAAGCAAATTCTTCCTTCCCCTATTACAGTCACAGTGGCAATAAGCTCTTCAAAAGGACAATATAAATAGACCTAGTACTGTAAAGGGGGAGAAACACCTAATATTAATTTATATTGTTTACTTTTCAAGCGTGTATCAGTGCAAAATCTTTTGTAAAGGGCTATCAAAGCAGGACAACATGATACCAAATGCCTAGTATCTTTCTTAACAAAGATTTTTTGGTGATGCAAGCTGCTATAGTTTCACAAAGTGAACCCACCATGAATTTACATGAAAAAAAAGAAAAAGCAAAACAAATATTAGAATAATTCTGACCAGGCTCTTTGTAGGAAGAAGTCTTTTAGAAATGGTGCACAGAACCTGGTTCCCAGCTGGCTTCAATGGGAAGTGATACTGTCATGCAGGTCACAACAACACTTGTACGTTGGGGTTTTTTTGTTTGTTTTTCTTTATTTCTAGATTGCTGCCCATTCCTAAATAATATTTTCTATCTATAGAATATATTCTATCTAGGATATATTGCCAAGTAATAAGATTTGAGCCTAAGACTCCAAATCTTCATGCTCAAAGCCTTCTTTTGACCAGGTACCAGCCATTAGAGATGGACAAAAAGCAACCTACCAAAGTACCTCTTCACCAATAGCACTGGCCAAACCCAGAGTACATTTAACACCGGCAAAGGTGCTTTCAAAAGCTCAAATCAAGGTTCATTATTCTATTAAGCAGCACTCACAGACCTTGTTTCACCATCCAAAAACAGATATAAAGATTAGTTTGTATAAAATAAATGACTGTCTTGCAGTAGCTTCTTCACATGCACAAACTTTTTTCCTCCCTCTCTCAAGAGCTAATGATCTTCTATAAACAGGAAGAGACACAGTCATGTAATTTAATGAAGAGTATTATAAGCATGCCTGGAGAGAATATAAGTTTAGAGTGAAGAAGCCAGATAATTTTTCAAAAAAAATAAAAAAAAATAAAAAAAAGGATTTTTCTAGTCCTTAAGCGAGATAGGAAACAACAACTCAGGTTGCTTAGAGAAAATCAGATGAAATATTAATATTGTATCATCCCTATTATTTTTTTTCTTTGAAAGGATCTATTGTGCATCTTTAATACTTGCCAGATTCAAAGCGAGTATCCTACAGGTCTCTCATTCAACCCAAAACACATTTGAGGAATAGCAATCACAGTCAGGAAGACTCGGATAAATGCCAAGGAGCCCTGAAATAATCAGTGCTTCGACACGATGGTAACAGATACCTTCAAACACCTCCTCCCGCGGCTCAGCCCTTCAATTAGAACCCTATTGCTGAGATTCCGTGCTGAAAACGGGGGCACAAATCAGACAACACTTTATCATTTGCTTTTTCTTTATAGGAGGAAAAAAAGAATTTCTTTCTGTAGTTTCCTTCTTTAAATTAAAAGAAAAAAAAGGAAAACAACAACAACAAAACTATTTCTGAGTAATTTCACTTCCACCAACCATAATTCAGGAAGAAATGCTGAAGAACTAGCAGATAGAAAGTGAGTCTATGTCCATTAGTTGGATCCATATTGGCCAAAGAAAGTCAAGAGCAACACGTTCAACTCATGCTTTTTATATTTTAAAATGTAACTTTGTTCTATTATCAGGGTGATCTTTGCCCTGAGCTACCAGAACCTGAATGAAAATGGGAGACAAGTCCTGTGTATGGGAGGAGATAGGAAAGGTGAACAGAGCTCATGTGATGAGAACATGAGATTTGGGATGTTTCAGGACCTGAACTGCAAGAGAGAGAAAATGGCCCACGAGAGAGACAACAGGACCACATGAAGGGAGCAAAAGAGAAGGAGGAAACGAAGGACAGTGGTGGTGGGGCACAAGAGTCCTTGCAAGTAGACATAACTGCTAAGACGGCTCTTTGACATTACAAAGAAACATTCACCAGCTCCACAGAATAGCCCTTCTCGAGCTTCTCCATTTCAGTGGGTCTTGATGCAGTTAGAAAGGAAGATTAATTGGATTAGAGGGCAGGGAGAGATACGAGGAGAGCGGGAAAGCTCTAAGGCAAGGTCAGAGAAGGGGCTTCCCGTTTCATTCGGAAAAGTCCACACCTACATGCAGCTATCAGGGCTGATAGATGGGAGCAGAAACCTCCATAAAGGTTCAGAGAGAACTGCTGGAAATGGGTTCGAGATGGGAACTGTTGATCTAACAAGAGCTTAAAGAAACTATGAAGTCAGGAACCTCCCAAAATGTCAACTGGACTACTCTTTTAATCAACTGGACTCAAAGAATATTATGCATGGATTTGCACTTGGCAAACTCCAGGAAAACAAATCCAAGACAATTGAAAGTGACAGCGAATCTCATTAGAGTTATGAGAAAGATACTGGGAATCCCTTTCTTTCTCTCTGTGCTATACTTAGCAAAAAGCTATTATAAGAACAACAGGCATCTTGTGAATAGTATGTGTTTTGGAGTTTGCTCCCAACCTTAGTACAAAATAATGTAAAAATAGACACAGGCGCAGAGCAGGGAAGACGACCTTTGGCATCTAAATATCTCAACTTGAAAGGTTTTAAAATATTTTGTTTTAAGTAGCATGATCTATCACTGAGGAAAATAAAAGTTACCAAGGAAAGGTTATGTGGAAGCTGCTTTGTGTGTCATTTGTTGATATGTACTTTAAAATTCACTGACACACAGACGGCGCGTGGATCATATTCTGTTTATGCAATATGCATATATCTGAATGAATAAAAAATTAATTCTACCTCAAGAAGTTTATGCTGTCTTCAAACATAAAAACCTTCACCAGCTCTTTCCTGTCTCTGGATGTACGCCCAATCTTCAGATTGCATTGTGAACTTCTACCTAGGGTGCTTGAAAAAATGCTTTAACACACAGCCAGTTGCTGCTAGGCTAACTTATGTTTTTAAGGGAAGGTTTGACTATGTGTTGGTGAACTTCAAGGACTTTCACAGGGAAATCAGGCAGCCACTAGTAAACACCTAAAGAATAAACATATCCTAAAACATCCTCGGATGCTTCTTCATAAATTTCATCAGACCAGTGAGCTGGAACCTCAAGGAATTACAATTTGGAATAGACTTTTCATGCAAAATAACTTGAATATAACCTCTGCAGAGAATTTCCTGTTTCTGCAACAACCCTACAATGACATTTAGACATCTCTGCTAGGCAAACGTGCCCAGCTTTTCCCCCACTCACTCAGACTGCATTTCTGTAAGTTCTTCCTCATGCCCCTGCACTTCTCAGGCTCTGCATTTTCAGGGCCCAGGGTTATTGGGTTTATATAAGGTTTATTAGAGGGTTATTATAACATCACAGGCTGCTTCTGCAAAAAAAAAAATAGCCTAGGGAGAACACTTAATCCTTCTACATTATTGAAGTCATAAGGATCTTACTAACAATGTGGATAGACTGGACAACTGGGCGGTGAGAAATCTCATGAACTTCAACAAGGACAAGTGCAGGGTCCTGCACTTGGGGAGGAATAACC
>JAVCKT010096463.1:0-13047 GCA_032273925.1 Rhynchotus rufescens
CTGAAAATGCTAAGCAAGTGGCAAGCCAACAAGAAAAGCAGGGCAAACAGAGATTTCTAACCCCTTGAAACTCGATCCCCGTAAAGAAAATTATTATTCTCTCTCAGCACCACATGCTTCCAACTGTGCTGAAAGGCATTAAAATAACAATGCTTTTTATGAAGCTGAGCAATCGCAGGCAGCGATTTGTGGGCTGGAAGCTGCACTTCACCCAAGCGCGCGCCAGGCCGCACGGTTTGCTCACGGCGCTGCGCTTTGCCCAACAACCACCAACCCCAGCTGCTGCTACCCCACGTACCTCCACGTGCACACACCGGCCAGTGCAGCATCACGGACATTACAGCTCCTGCCAAACCCATTAAACCCAAACTGCTGTTTGAACAACCTTAGAAACAAGTATTCGAGTACTAGATTTGTCCAGTGAATTTCCCTCTAGAGCGAGCGTGTACATCTTGGAGGAACTTTCAGAACAGGAACTCCTTACTCAGAAGCGTGTAACAGCTTCCTTAGAAACAGGGTGCTGCGTTATGGTGCATCTGAACAGAGAATTCAAATAAATAAATAAACCTAGAGGCTACCTTGACCACAGGGGCTGTGCCTTTTTGTACTTGAGGTTCAGCACAACTTAGACCACATGTCTAAATGAATCATGTGTAAAGTGTAAACTTAAGAACATTCAGTTACACAAACCAGCAGTCCTACCCACCTTGCAGATATTTTCTTTTAAAATCCTTATCGACTTTCAATTCATTTTCATTTGAAAACGGATCCTCGGACCTAGACTCAGCACTATGGCATCACAGAAAATACATTTTCAGTTTTAAAACACTCACATATACCAGTGATAACCACAGTGAAGACAGCATCCATTTCTGCATTGACACTTCCAGTAATAAAACTTATATCTTTTGAGTAGGTTATTATTGAAAAAACTAACCCCAGAGCTCAAAATCTGCATCTAAGTGGAAAGGGCCATTACATCTCGGAACAGGAAGACCAAACCGTGCACGGGTAGAAGGTGCTGCCAGCAGCCAAGGCCGGATTTTGCCTCTGGAACGTTCTGCCCAGCCACGGGCGGGCTCAGGCCAGCAGCAGCCGCCGGGTCTTGCAGCTCCTGCACATCCTAGATTGCTTTAGGAATCACTCCTGCGGTGGAATTAAACTAGCGCAAGCTTTTGTAATGGTCTTACCACAGAGGAACAAGAGGCAAAAACGATGAGAAAAAAGGTTTTCTCTTTGCTCACCTTGGTGCCTTCGGCAGACTGCCATGATACAACTGCCCGCGAGCCCCAGGCTCCTCGCTTCCAGTCATGGGAACAAGCACCAGTGACCTCGCAGGATCTCATTTATTTCTAGCCCATCCCGAAGTGCTCAATGCATCCTTCACAGCAGCCTTTGCTTCAGAATGAGACCTACAGCACTGGGCAGGGCACACACTGAGAAAAGGGCTTACTTCTTGAAGGGTTTATATCCCGGAGAACAATAGAGAGAGGAGAAAAAGGAAAACCAAATTCTTGCCGTGTTTTTGTATTTAAAATGCAGGGACTCTTTATCCTAAATATCCAAACTATACAAACAACATGATGGGAAACTTATCTGTCCTTAGTCTTCTGCGGCTTGCCTTCTGTTTCTCAGCTGCTGGCCTCCCTCCTGATTTTTGAGGGTGATCTGTGGATGCATTTTCAAGGAAAAGACTTCTAAAGAATTGTGCAGTTATCTGCTCTTTTTCATATTTGAAAGACCATGAATTGAGGGCAAGGAAGATAAAATATCTTGCCCAAAATCACACATGAGCTCTGTATCACTGAAGCAAATGCCTGCAGATTTTCTGAATTTCAATTTAAGCTCTAAGGACAGAGCCACCATTCCTGCTTAGCTAAGGATTGCAGCTTCTCTGTATACAGTAAACAAATCATCCGGGCCACGGGCCTGAAGTTTATACTAAGCTCCTTTAAAAGCACTGCTCATCATTCAAGGGAAAAGGTGTGACCTTCTGTGACATCCCTCTGGAAGGAGCTTTCATGTTGGCTGCTTTGAGATGATTAGAAGACACGGCCTTTTGAAGGCAAGCTGAGGAATCTCAGTGCTCAGCTGCTTCTTATTCTCAGGCATTAAGAAAGGGATTTTTTCGAGGTTTGCTTGAACTGAGATGAGCAGTGGTGCAGTTGGGAGCTTTCTTTGGAAATCTCTCCATCCTCTTGTTGATGACAGTCTCACTCGTTTCTCTTCAGTGCTGAAGAGCATCCTCCCCTCGCAGACGGATCAGGAGGAGCTGCCTGGAGCCCCAGGGAGGCAGCAGCCAAGCTGGACGTGCCAGGCTCCAGTGTGCTCAGCCCTCTATTCAAACTGGGCAGCCACCTCTGGGGCGCTCTGTCCCTCTGAGTTCGGAGCAGGATGTTTTGCTGGGAATGTCAGCCTCAGCAGAAACTGTTTCAGGTAAATGTCAGTAGTACAAAACCCTGTCGCACTAGAAGAAGAGTCAGTATTCCTGGAAACTACATTGCATCTGAACTGAGTCCCCTTGAGGTTTTCCAGTCTTCATTAAGTTTTCATCCCTTCAAGTCTGTTGCATCCTCATGTTCTGTGCCAAATTTCTAGTGCCCTCTTATTACTAAGCTGTCCCACTTTCCCGACAACCTGTGTCATGTGAAGAAGCTCACCTCAAATTGCTCTGAATGAATCAAAACTGTTTCCAAAAGGAATTGCCCCTTGGCTGTACATGATTTCATGAAGCTGTAGGCTGCCCTGGCAATCTGTAGTCATGGTCGTGTCTCTGCTACACCCAGGCACAGAGCAATAGCAAAGGCATTAGCCCAGGATCCCTCGAGTGGAACTAGTCTCCTGCGGCCAAAATCCCGGAGAGTCGGAGCTCTGCGGATGAGCACTGGGCCACATCCTAGCCCACTCAAGCCTGAAGATAAATAGCTGATTTTCCTTAATTACAGGCTCCATCCTCCCGCTGTCACAAAGATGCTACTCAGCACCTGGACAGCTAGGTGAAACTAATCCCCTTCCATCAGCAATTATTGGATACAACCTTCGTATTGAAGTGGCTCATTCTGAAACATTAGCCATGGTAATTTAATTCAGAGAGGGGAGACAGGGTCTATACTCACACTATCACAAGTTAGAAATGATTCATATCATTACAAGTACCAAACTGAACCGGGGAAGAGGATTTTAGCAGTCATTGCAAACACCACTGCAAGGTGACAGAAACAAAGCAGTGCTGAGGTGAAGAGCCAGCACGTATTTGGTATGAAAATAATTAAGGGAAAAAAAAATACTAGTAACTAAGTAATAGCTACTAATGGAAAAGAGCTTCCCATACATGTGCGTGCCTTCACGTGTATTTCCAAGGTAACAGTACCAACCACCTTCCAGGTTTTGTTGATGCTGAGGAAGTTAAGGTATCTTTAGACACTGATCAACAGGTTTGTGTACATCACGGAGTGCTTGAGAATTCCTGGTTTTACAGAAACTGTGACTGAAACACTTATGTAGGAGGTATGGGCTTCATGGTAACACCGACAGCTTTCCTTTAGATTCACCATGTCAGAACAAACAGTTTCACTAACACTACTCCATGTGACTCTTATAATGCTAGAAGACGAATGTTTGCTCATATTCCTCGAGACTGGGAGAGAGGATTTACTCGTTTTGGAAAAGCTGCATGTTGACAGTTCCTTGTTTCAATCTAGAAACAAATCAACCGCCCTAACACCTTGACACCTACAAAAACACATTGCAAAAGATATTTTGGCATCTAAGCAGTGGCAGAAAGATGCAATGCTCCACACACTTTGCAGCTGCTTGCAGCTAACCTGCTCTGTACCATGGGGTAGTTGTGCTAAGCACAAGATGGTAAGCAGCTTCTTACCCACCTCATCCTGTCACATCAATCACAAAGAGCTTCTTGATTATGACTGAGCCTAAAGGATCCTTCACTAGCAGATGCCTCCATTACATCAATTTTAATTGCTGATTTTTAATAGATTCACCGGATGGAAAAGAATTTCCAGAAGGGAGACAGAGTTTAGTGGGCAACGCTCATTGCCTGGGATCAGCTAATGGAGCTCATGAGTGGGAGGTGGGGACCATGAGCTCTCGTCTCACCTAGAAGTACCTGGTTCCTGCTCTTAGTCCTGTGCTCGCTGTCTTCCACGTGCCAACCCCCAGGTAGCTCCAGCATCCGAGATGGGGCCCTCACAGAGATTAATCATTTCTAGCACTCTTGTGATCCTGAAACATGTACAAGGAGGCTAAAAGATCTCCAAAGTGTGTGTTACTTGGACGCTGTTAGCGAGTCCCATTCTGGGTGAAATGCACATCCTTGGTGTTTGTGGTGAGCACGTGGACTTACGCTCTTGCCATTTCCCTACACAGAAAGAGTAAATAACACACCAAAAGGAACTACGCTGTGGGAAACAGTGCCCTAATTTTACTGGCGTATGTTTTAATATACTGTTTGTACCAGTCAATACAAGCCACACAAAGCTGTTTGGATATGGAAATGAAAGAGTTTCAACGTGAGTTCAGTTTCTAAGGTTGTGCCCACACAGCCGCGTGTGTTCTTATTAAACCATACGTAAGAAATACAATTTATTTTAAACAGTTTTTTTGTATTTCCCCAGCACCGTTGATACCTTTAAACATTCAACCAAGTCCATCACAATTACTGCCTACATATTCATTATGCCTATGTAGATATGCAAATTTTAAAATGTTCATTTGTATAAACACGACGTCTGCAAAACACCACCTGCAAAACGTGGATGTGGTTTAGAGCTCTTGAGAAACAAGGGACTTATTACAAAGTACCTGTAACAGCCATATACATTTTACAGAAAATGGCAATTTGGGAAGTAAAGCAAGCCAGACCTCTGGTAGTGCAGCACAAGCGAGTACCTGAAAGGTGAATTTTCATAGTTAATGCTCAACAGTAAATTGCCCCATGCTATCAACATCACTGATGTCACTTCCCAGCATAATGGCAGCCTCTGGCAAGGGGCTGTGGTGACAATGTCAATTCGTTTTCCTCATCTTTATGTCACAGGTCACCGGACAGGTGACACGTGTTTCCTGCGGCTCCTGTCGAGCTGGATGAAGGGCTCGGGTTAAGTCAGGCACTTGTGCAGTGGGCACAAGGCAACTTAACTTACCCTAGACTAACAACTTGTCCCCTACCATGGGGTGCCCTTTTCTTGGCCGGGACCACGTCCTCACAGAGCCACCGACTTCACGTAGTGACCTCTAGCAGAACGGGCTCCCACCAGCTACACTAGCCCTTGCATGAGTTACTGATGACAGCTGCCCTGTGGTGACCCATCCCAAACCTGCCACAGCCAACACAGAACTTCACCTCGGACTCGGTAGGCTTTGATCAGGTCCCACTGCCATCGTCAAACACCTTGGACAAGATACATCAGCAGAAGGAGGGGAGGGCCCTGCTTTAACCAACCCTGTGTTCATCTGTAGTAGTCAAAAGTACTCGAAAAATAATAATTAAAAAAAAATGATATTACATGAGTGTCTACAACCTCAGAAATTATTTCAAGAATCAATTAAAGCTGAACAGCAATACACCTTTCATTCCAATGCCACGTGATTTTTAGAAAGTTAAAATATTCTTTCCTGGTGTTTTAGATACCACTGCCCAAACAAAAGTGGCAAATGCTTTTGCAAGCGCTTGCTAACGGTGCCCTTGCACGTTGCAGATTGTGGGGGTTTATTTGCTGCAGAAGCAAAGTGCTGGCACTTACTTCTCTGCACTTATTCTATCACAAGCACTTTCACACCGCAGCGCCTTCAAGCTGTGAGCCCCGGGGAGCTTCACAATCCAGTCACAAAACCTAGCTGCAGTCTTACCAAGCGACTGACCTAGTCACCCTACTTTCCCGGCAATGTAGGCCACATACAGGCTTTGATAACTATATAAATACCTTTAGTTTAGGTATCTATCTCCTAGTACTCAGAGATATAAAAGTTCTGGAGTTTTCCACCCATTTCCTAGGCAAGTAATGGAGGCAGGTGGGAAGGCAGGAATTAAACAACTTGTTCCAAGTTACAGTGCAATATATAGAATGAGAACTGCCTTCTAGAAGCCAACTTGGCAAACCAGCACCTTCAGGTTAAGCACTGCAGAGCTGCCCCATCACACAAGCCACAAGCTACAGACAGCCCTGGCCAGGTCATGCTGCTCTGAGCATGGGCTTCCTGGGGCAGTATCCAATACTTCCCACAACAACCTTTCCTGCAAATTCATGTTTTTTCTCTTTTTTTTTTTCTTTTTAATTTCCCACCTGAAGGTGCTTCTTTTAGCTAACCCCTTATTCCTTCCTGAGGGTCAGGATGGTCCATTTCTTTGAACTCATGACCAAGAATAACCTTCTTACTGTGCAAGAACACATTTTCCTACATTCTGTCGTGTTCTGCCTCAGTTTCCAAGGCAGCAGCTTCACAGCTCTCCAGCCACTTAACTCCGTGGGTCCAGCCATCCCTAATTACTCACATTTTCTCTCCCGAAGGGCTGGCTGCTGTCTAGCTCTGCTGCACGGAGCCTGCAGCGGCGGCGCAGGCCTTGCATCCTGAAGGAGCGCGATGCAGGCACCGCTCGGTGCAGGAAAGAGAGGAACCCATCGTCTGCCAAGATCAAAGCGCCTGTGACTGCAGCAGAGCCAAACCAAAGCCACGGTAATGGGAGGTTTTGACAGGAATTCAGAACAGATTCATCTTTTCTGCTCCCCCTGCCCCGTTTCTAAGGCGCTGCTCTGCCGTTCAGCTTCGCCTGCCTCTCCAGCAGCCGAGTCCCTGCAAGGAGCAGGTGATGGCTGCAACTGTGACCACGGGGCCAAAAGGAAGGACCCTGTGGATCCCACCGTTCAGCCTGCCCTTACACTGGCCCATTACCCCCACATGGGCTCAACGGCCTAGGTTGTTCCAACAGCCTCTGCTCTGAGATACATCATGGAGACTGCATTTATACAGTGCTTTTATCACCAGTGGCCCTTCAGTTTTGTATGTTTGCATGTGTGTGTGCATGCGTGTGTATACTCAGGTATCTACGGGGCATAGAGACTGGAAGTTGGCAGAAGCAACCCAGCACAAAGCACTGGAGAGATCAAAATTCACCTGTTTAACCCTTTCATGCACCTGCCCTTTCCAACCTCCCACCTCTAGTGCCAAAGCAAGAAGCCAGGAGGGCTGCACCGCTTCCTACACCGGAGCACTCGCCCCACCACTAACCTGTCAACAGCAAAACCCCCTTCAGCTTCATGCCCCGAACAAGCTAAGACACTGCTCAATCTCTAATTCCTGGGCACAGGCTGACAAAGCAACAGCCTGTGTGAAGCACCCAAGGACAAGCCAACACTCTCATCCAACATCCTATGCGCAGTCCCTTATCCTCTCCAAATCCTGCATTTACTTCCAGGCTAATATATTAGATCATAAAACATATTTCGGCTTAAAGGTCTTCTGCAACTCTTTGCAGCTGTCCCGTGCTGCTGACCTGGGGTGATAAGTGCTAAATTTCCTGCTGTCAAACGTATTTTTCAAGCAGAAAGCTGCTCACACCAAAAGGCAGGAGAAAGGCTCATGACCACCTACTGCAGTGAGACTCTATTTTCTATTTAAAGGAGGAAAAGAAAGAAGTTGGCAACTCGTTTATCCCACAGTGAATGGGGATGGACCAGTGGCTTAAAGGCCCGGGAAGCCACGGTTGAAGACGATAACAACACAACCTCATTACTGCTCAAAGAGGACAGATGGCCGCACCACAACGGCCATGAGCACATTTAAAGAGGGACGTAGCCTTCCTGCACCCAGGCCAGCACAGCAGGCGCCAGGGTGCAAGAACAGGCACAGCCACGTGCACTTGGACTGCCCTTACCACGTGTACAAGGCCCCAGAATTCATCTTTTTGTTGCATCTCCTCCTCTCCAAAGCTCCTTCTGGTTTGGGCTGGGGTTTCCTGGCTCTCCATAAGCCTTCCAAAAGCAGCTCTTACAGGCAGCAGGACCATTCCCATAGAGCCAAATCGTCTACAGACACACAGGCCTTAGTTACCAACCTTTTTGTGGAGAGACTCTGATGGAGGAGGAAAGAGCAAAACCCCTGGGCTGAAGATCAGCTCAGAGTAACAGCACAGGAACACTGAAACGATTTACCTGGATTTCAGCATAACGCTGTGGCTCAACGGCACCCCGGCACTCAGTGCCAGAGCAGCACCACGCAGAGCTCCTGAATGTTCACCATCTCTGACTATGACACCAGAACAAGGGCACTGGGCAGACGCAGGGGGCCCCGGTGACAATGGGCAACAGCCTGACCACCGACCTTCTCACTGCCTTTCTCTGCTGTGCCTCTGGGACACAGCCACAGAGAAATGCTCATTTTGTTTTCAAAATTCAAGTTTTCCTCCGGGACTTATTTCAGCGAGTGATTCCTGGTTTGCAAATAGTCCGCAAGCTGCAGGGCAACGTTACTTAGATCACAGCCCCAGCTCCCGTTGCCTGGGTTCAATAATTAACCAGCTAAAGTGCTCTCAAGTGCCGGCTGGTGCGAATCGCACGCAGTTGCACTCCGCGATTTTCGCTTAACACCCGTTATAGCTACGGCCATAAAACCACTCCTAGGTAATACCCTGACAAAACAGACACGTCTTAAATTTATTTTTCCTAATCCCTTCCACAAGTATTCACTGGACATTTTGACTAATGGACACTAAATGCAAAAAAGCTAAGAATAAGCACATTCATTTATCTATTCGGAGGGGCACGGCTATATTTTGCAGGCAGTCTTCCTGCCGTAAGCAGTTCTGTGGGTTTCTGGGTTGTTATTAATTACCTCTCACCACTGATAATGGGAGCAGCGGCCCTCGTTACAGCGATCGCTGAGGCACCGGCTGCCTGCAGACGTATTTTGTGGCACCTCTCCGAAGCGCAGGGTAGCGCGAGCGCGGTGGGCTCGGCGCCGGGCGCGGGACCCCCATCCCTGCCCTCACGGGTTGGCAGGACAGGCAGCAGCCATCTTGAACCACCATGAACTCGGGTTTTACTGCACGGAGCCAATATGGAGGCCTCGGCGGCCGAACTGCACGCGGAGCCGGCACGAGCACCTTCGGCGGCTCTGGGAAGCGCTGCCGACCAACACAAAGCGGCTCCCGCTCCGGCCGGAATTCGGGGCAATGCGTCAATGCCCAAGCAGGTGCTTCTGCCACCGGGTCCGGCCCGAGCCGGGGTAGGGAGTCCCACCAACGCTTCTCCCGGCGCTCGCAGAGGGTGCGAGATGGAGCGGCCCGGCATCGCTCCGCACCGCAGGACGTGAGCACCGACACGGGCGCTCGCTGTCTCTGTTACGCTCTGACGTCCAGGCAGCTGCCCGGCACGGGGGGTTATATTGCTGGTTAAATATGAGGCTCCGTGAGCTCTCCTCCGCTGCTCTCTGTTCCTGTCTTTAGCGTTCCTGCATCTCAGGATGATGGAAATGCTAAGGAAAGGCACTTTCTCAGGCATCGCTCATTTTCTTTTAGCACGTGGGCATTTTTAACAGCAAGAATAAATATTAAAATTAAAAAATGAACACAATTCACTAACAGCACACACTGAAAAAATTACCTTCTCACACGCTCTGTAACGTAACGACTCAGAGCACAAAGAGCAGCCGTGATGGAGCACAGACAGTCACTCCCAGTATTCAAAGGAGCGGCCCGTGACGTCTCGCAAGGCCCATGACAAGCTGCAGCAGCGCGGGGCGAGCGGGCTTTACTGCCTCTAGCTCTTAATATTTAAACACAGCCTGACAAAGAGCGAAGGGCAGATGGATATTTTCTTCCCAGCGACGGAAAACAAAGTTAGTTTTCCATTCATTTCCATTTAGCAAGTCTTCCTCTCCCGCAAAGCAGGGAAACGCTGGTGTGAGCTCACCGCTTCTTGGCTGCTTCTGACCTTCCACTGGCCCGGGCCAGAGAGTAGCCCTGGGGTCTGAGCAGCCACAGCACGAGTTGAGTCCTGCCCAGTGCAGAATGAGGGACCAGTGAGGGGACCTGGGCGCTCTGCTGCAAAGGTCCTGGAAGATGCAGCAGGGGAGAAGAGGCAGGAAAGATGGGATGAAACCCATAGGAACCCAGCTCCCATTACCACGGATGAAACCACTGCACAGTCACTCCGCTGTTCCCCACAGGAAGCAAGTTGCACATGGATCATGTTCTCCCCAACTGGTAACTGTTGAATCCAATGGCCAATTTCAAATCGCTCAGCAAAGTGGCGGACAACGTCCCATGAGGCCCATGGGGACATCTAGAAGATACTGACCCTGCAAATGACCCCTCTTCAGTGCCTCAGCTGAAACCTCATTTGCCACTGAAAAATCTGCATGGGGAAGAACCTTTCTATGATTAAAACTGCAGGAAAATGTTCACTGAGAATCCATCATCAAACACAGAACATAAGCCAAGAACTGCAGGGTGGATTTTGGACACTGGGGCTGAATGAGTTCCTGCTGCCACCGCTGCCCGAAGAGCCCCAGGGCCGCGCTGACGCTCGGCTTCTTTTGAGGCCGTCAGCAGATTTGGGCACGGAATCATTTGTTTGAATGCAGAAGCTGCCAGACATCCCATCGCTCTGGACGTGTGCCCTAAAGCCCACAGACTATAATCCAACACACCTCACTGCAGCTCTGAGCTCTGGCTTCTGCTGCCTTTTGCTATCAGGGAACAAAAGAGATGTTTTTATTTTTGGTACTTCAAAAGAGCTTATTCTGCCAGTGCCGCCATGGGATTTTAAATCCTGTCAATCTAGGATGAATTTTCTTCTTACAGAAAAAGTGCCCTCTACCTCTGCTTCAAGAAAATAGTATCACTTGGAATGATTTCCATTTTTGCCTGCATAACATCTCCTTTTGTCCTCTAGAGCCAGAAAGCATCATTTGTAACACGAATCTGAAAAACGCAGACCAAGGCAGAAGGTTAAGATGGCTGATAAGAAACATATACGTGCGGTTTACATCAAAGAGCTGTGTTGCCTCCGCAAATCTGATCTATTAATTAAGATTTGACACCACTTCTTGTTTTTAGGAGACGCTGCGACAGGAGGCAAGAAACAGAAAGGAGATGAAAAACATTAACCCAAGGGGCTTGCATTACCAAACATGTTGACTCATTATCCACTAATACCATGGAAAACCAGGCAATTCTACACGTCTACAAACAATGTCATCGGGGCTGTCTGCGAGAGCCCTCTCCCTGTTCTCCAGCACTGCAGCAAAGCCTTGGATGTGACACCCAGACCGGCGAGCAGCCTTAGTCCTTGAGGGATGAGCTTGGCAAAACATTAATGAAATCAGAATGAGACTGCAGCTTGGCTTGCTGCCCTGGGATAATGGAAGTGAAATTAAAAGTAGAGGCAAGAAAAAGCGCTTCTTGCTCTTAGCTAAGAAAGAGCATCGAAGGCATTTTTTCAAGAGTTAAAGCATTTTATACACAATTTACTTCATGCCTTTCTATCTTTACGAGCCTAGTGATAACTGATACCAGGAGGACAGAGTATTAAAGGCAACTTATAAGAACTAACAAATAAAGGATTCTTTTGAAGAATTTTATTTAGCCAGGAAATCCGGAAGCCAAGAAGCTGTCTGCCAAAGAGAGATAGAGAATATAAGGGCCTAGAGAACAGAAGGGCGTGTAAAACAGGAAGATGAGGAATAGAATTACATGCAAGAGAAACAGAAAATATTCGGAAAAGCAAAAACACATTCTGTTTTTCACTGCAAAGGACACTTCTCAATCAGTTCATCAATTTATTACCATGAAACTGATTCTGCACCAAATTTTAGCAGTACCTACTGTAGAGTCCCCAATTCTTGGCAATGCTGAAGTTTCTCTGGCCCAGGGCTCCTGCTTGTCCAGGGCACCACACCAGGCACTTCAGAGACTGCTCAGAAGCACCGGTATTCCTGGTTTGTCCTGGCTAGAAATAAAACAAGATCTGCCTTTCCTGAAGAATTTCTTACCGTTTTTATTCTCCTTTTCAAAAGGCAACCTAAAGCTCTCCACTAAAACCACGTGCAAGTGTTACCTGCTGCTGCACAACACGGTAGCTTTGGGGCGTCCGAGGGGGCTACGCAGCGTGGTCAGCGCAGTGGCACCTGGCAGGGGACCCCGCCGGGCTCGGGGGCCCTGGCAGAGACCTGGCACCCGAGCAGGTGACAGGCAATGGATGCATCTTGACCTTCCAACCAAGGCAGAAGGAGGTCTGCAACCCTGCCTACATGTTGGGGTGGGGCTTTTTGTTTTGTTTTTGGAAGGACACAGTCACTGCCAGTCAATGAGATTTGCCCTCCTTAATCACTTGGACACATCTGCAAGTCCAAAGGAAACTGCCTATGGAGTCTGACTCTGCTGGGGTTTATTTAATGTTTTCCCTTTGTCACTGCAATAATCACTGCACCTATAGCCTCAACGGGTTAAAGCAACCAAAGCCAGAAGATATTAGGTAAAGAGGAAAATAAACTTCTCTTGGAAATAGCAATAATACTATCATTAAAAAAGTCTTTTTGCTTTATACTGGCACATAGAAATAATTTCTGAAATGCTGGTGAAATGACAAAAAAAAAATCTGATGGCTGCTCTTGCAGCACTGCCCTGAGCTCCAGCGCACTGAAGGGCTGTGCACAAAATGCCAAGCCAAGACGCCCACAGGCTGCTGGCAGCAAGGAATGGGTTAAAACAACTTTCCCTCCTCTGTGGAAACAGCACAGTCTGAAACCAGCACTCTGCTTTGCTGCAATGGATCATACCTGCCCTGAGCAGGGCGGAGAGGTTAACCCTGCTCTTGCTAGCCTGCAAAGAGCTCACCGGTGCTAAAAATATGTTAAAAAGAACTGATATGTAACACCAATGAGGATGGTTTTGCATCCTTACCATTAAATCGAGATATGGGCAGGTACCCAAGTTCGTATTTCACCCTTTGCTGAAAGGGCTCATTATGCAGCTGCATCTTATACATACACTGTAGAAATAACTTCGCAGAGACTGTTTGAACACCTATA
>JAVCKT010096464.1:0-13047 GCA_032273925.1 Rhynchotus rufescens
TACATATACAGATATATACATCTATACACACACACACACACACACACACACACACACACACTCTCCCTCCTTTGCCTCCATCAGCTAATCCACTCCACCTCTGGTAATTTAGTGCTTAGCTCAAAGCACTGCTGCTTATCTTTAATTACCAAACTTAAATACATAAAGGTAATCGGCAAACATCTGAGCTCACATCCCACTGATTGAGAAACACTGTCCATCATCATAAAAAGTGATTGCAACAAGCAGCAGAGCATTTGGTAGAGGAAACAAAAGCCTTTGCTCTGACTGCTCCCTCTCAGTCAATCACGCTGTGCACGGGCACGCTTGTTGGGCCTGGCTGGACAACCTGACCTCTTTTTCAGCTCAGCATTTTTATATGGTGCTTCACAAACCTATCAGAAGGGAAGTGGCACTTTCAAAACAAGCAGTTTGAAAGACATCAACGGAGTTACAAACCCCACTCACCCTCGTTCAGCATCGTCAGACCTGTGCAAGAGGAGGAGGAGAAAATGGTTCTCCCACCAACATTCAGATCACTGAATGAATTTTCTCTTACATTGTTCTGCATTCCCAGAGCTGAAATATTAGCCCCAAATTCCCATGAATCCATTAGCGTCTATGGATATAGTAAAACCAGAGGACCAGATTTTGCTGTGCCCCTGTGCAGAAGAGAAATAAAAGCCATCTCCCTCATGTTTTGTAGCCTGCCTAGGAATCTATCAAACTTCCAGTGTGGACAGTGTTGGACTACTCTCCTAACCCAGCAGGGAACAGGCAGTACCCATTAGAGAGCAGATAAGATGCAGAGATTCATTTTTCCCCTTCCAAACTAATGCACAGATGGGGATCAGTGCAATAGAAAAACAAACTTCCCCCTCAGCACTTTTCAAACACCTTCAGTATCAGCAGGCAGGTGTATTTCTGAAACCAGTATTTCAGCACAGGCCAAACAGCACAACTGACTCCAGAGGTAAAACTTTAATATTTGAATCATATGAATGTACTTTGATAATTAAACAAGGTTTGTTTAGGTTTTTGATGCTAAAAAAACAAATCATTTAATCTGTCCTTGTGAGATTAAGTTAAAACCACAGACAGTAAAACTCCATAAATGCTAGGCTTTAAAAAATATCACTTTAAAGTCCATGTTTGCAAAGAACTAGAGAGTCCTGTGTAGGAAGGGGCTCTGCTGCCAATGACAAGTTTGTCCCAGAAGGCTGCAGCTATCTAGTAACCAAAGAAACAAAGAAAATACAAAACATTATGCTAATGTCAGGTTGGTTTGATACAGTTACATTCACTGATATTTCTGGGATTGGTGACCTTTCAGAGTAAATATTACTGTGAATAATCGGTTCTGTGCAATGAACTTTGTTTTGCTCAAGAGGCCAATTTAGAGATTTCAGGTTTTCACAAGGTCAATATGAACTATGTATAGAAGAAAAATGAAAAACAGGATTATAATCAGAGCTGCCTGTCTCCTCATTGGATACACTATGAAAAAATACTAAAAATAAACTTCCAGGCCCTCTCTTGAATAGGAAACAACTTGCATTTCATTGCAAGAACCTTGCATCACCAAAATGCTTATTTTCTTGTAGCAAAATATAACTTGTCATACAGAAACACACACACACACACACACACACACAACCTCTTGGTCTAACAGGAATTTAAGACTCAAAGCAATCATTTGGGTAATCAAAAGAAATTCTTTGCAATCAATATCTAATATGAAAAGGTCTAAGGAAGATCTATGCCAAGTACAACATGCTACAAAAATTCTTCCAACACACTGCCCACATACAACTGAGCTAGCTGAAACCAAAGCAAGTGTCTCTCGACACTCCCACGCAAGGTCCTGATGCTACACATTAATTCCCTTTAAACTAAGAATGATAAATCAGACTTCTCCATTGAGTACTGCCAACCAAAACTATTATATTTTCCCTCAATTTTGTCATGGGCATCAGATAAAGAAATTGCAGTACTAGTTTTAGTGTTAACCACTTAGCAGAAAGGAAAGTAAAACAAAAGCATCGTGTACCTCCTCTACATCAGGAAAAATTACACTTTTTGTTTAAAAAACCTCTGTATTGGAAAACAAACCAACAGGCCTAACACATCTCTGCCTAACACACCTGTCTCAGATACTTTTTGACTGACTGTTCAAAGACTAGCAAGCTCTGATTGATTTGTGTTTTCTTCATTTCTAAAGCATTCTCAAATACCAGAGACTCAAAGGATACATAGCATCCTTGATCTCCATTCCACTTCCTTTTGGAAGAAAATAAAGGAATGCACGCAAGCCAGAAAGGGAAGTACAGGTGAAGATAGGAGGAAATACCAACTGCAGTTGTTACAAGGCATCAAAGGTCAAGGATTGCAAAGCATAAAAAGATCCCAACAAACACTGCAAGGGCAACACTTCCCAAGTTATTCTTTAAACCACCCCAAAGATTGGGGTGTAATTCTTTGCGGGTAGCTCCTTCCCCAAGAGACTCAGTCGTGAGATTTGATCTCAACCTGAACCATGCCCAAAGAATACAAAATCTTTCTTTCTCACCTCTTTAAACATAAAATCACCCTAATTATACAATCCAGTCTACATTCACAGGCACATGAGAAGTCTGATAAGCTGACCTAAAATCCTGAACCAAGAGAAACGGTCTCTTATGACCTCCTTGTTTTGCTACTTTTGAGTTTTTAAATCCTCTCAGCACGTGTAAACTAACAGTGTATGCACAATCCAATGTGATTTTAGAGCTTAATTCCCACATTCTGAGACAAATGCAATCAGTACTTTATTGAAGTGCCATGGCTGCTTTTACAGGATCCATAAGGACTATTTAATTGATGTAAAATACTTAATAAAACTTTTCTGAGATCGCTCCCTTGCACAGAAAAAGTAGGCTGGGATCTTAGTTTCAGTGAATTAGTTTTTAGTAAAAAATACACAAGGAAACCCCTCATATTTATCAACTTAGTATACATCTGATTACGAGCAGATTGATTCTATTCACAGCACAGACTGACATATAGAAAAGATATAACACAGTTCTGAATATAAATACTTTGCATTTATGTAGCATTCTGTACCCACAGATATTCAGACACTTCACAAACTGTGAATAACTGCTCTTCTCACCTCCCATTTAACGAAACAGAAGCAACAATATAAAACCAAATAATTTAAAAGCCGAGAATGGATCTGCAACTGTCCCTTGCCTCCAAACTAAAAATCAATATTTGTAGGAGTTTTTGTGTTTTTAGGACTTAATAAGGTAGAGAGATTAACAAAAGTAGATGATAAATATTAAATCAGTTTGATTCAAAAAGAAATTCCCCCCCAAAAAGCAGAAAAATGTAGTCATCTTATTCCAGAAACGCTCAGATTTTTAAGCTGTTTACCTAGGCAGGATCAGTACTGAAACAATAAGCTAAAAGAATCCTGCTTGACAACATAATTAAAGCATATTAGTTTTCTTTAAAACAATCCTTTTTTTTTTTTTTTTTTAAACTCTCCCCTCAGTGAATCATAAAATCAAATCAAACAACAGTTCCAGTTCTCCTAGAACTGTATTCTCAGCAAACTGGCTATTAATCTAGCAATGCTTTGGATTGTTTGATTAGCAGTCAAACTTACATTTCATCAGACAGAACATGCTGTCTTCTACTTGATATGGCAGGGCCTTGGAAAGACTCCTCCTTCATGCTGTATACTGCAAACAGGATCCATTTATGTTTTTTAAAAAAATCTTGCTTGCTATTTCAAGCTGCTTCACCTGTATTAGTATCCTCTGTTGAAGCTCCCTAAGCCTATTAGAAACATACATTTTCACTTCACCAATGAGTTGCTGTTCCGTTTGTAAAATTCAGTGAAGAGCTACCTATTTATTTTTACATGTACAGCCACAAAGGTTATGTCATTTGGTTGTTACCAGCGTGATCAAAGTTCCAGTTGCTTAGGTTACTGACCTCAAAAGGACTGTTTAAAGTCCCTGTTTGACATAATTTCTATACTCTCTACGTAAGTTATTGTTTGATCTGGTCTCCAGTACATTTAGAGTTCAACAAAACCAAGAGAATAGAAACTCAGAGCAGTTTTCTTAGACATTCTCTTCTCTCAGTACAGAAATACTTTCAGCTAAAGCAACGATCAGCTAAAGCAACAAACAGCCTATGTTTTAAAATAAAGACATATGGCTATAAGCAATGAATTTGGCTAAGTTCTAATGTTATTATCCTCTACAAGTGTAAGATTGTATTAGAGAAACATGAACATTTTTCTAAAACTTGCCAAACTTTCTTCTTCATTGTGTCAACTGAAAATAAGAGGGATGTGATGAAACTGTTCCACGTTTTCATGGTGTGATGAAGTCTAACCTGCAGGCAACACCTGACTTCTTTAGGGAAGAGTGCACATATAGCCAAGTGAGACAGAGTTCCCTACAACTGGTGACAATGAACTCTGATATGAGTTAACTATGTAGAGGAAGAAAAGGGACAAAGGGAGTTGAGGGAAAAGGGAAAGGTGAGCAACAGACTTACCTAATATGAGGCCAATGTTCCCAAGTTCGCGGTTTGTGTTCAGTTTCCATCACATGCAGGCACCAGCATTAGCTTTCACCTGATGCTGGTTTCATCAGATCAAACCAGCACTCTGATAACATCTTGCAAAATGCATCATATTAAGAAAAAAAAAAAAAAATAAAAAAAGTTGCAGCCAACAGCCTTTGCAATTATTTTAATTCTTTTTAAAAACTATTTTATGTTTCCACACCTGTGGCAGCTCTAGTCCAGCATTTTGCTGGGGCAAATAAAGCCGACTCCTCCTCAACCCCTCTCTGCTTTGATGAAGCAAAGTAGCACTCTCAGGAAATGTTCTGAAAAGTAGCTACAGGAGAGAGAAGGGAGCAAAAGGGACCTGGGCTCCATAACCAGACATACTTTTCAGAGGGTATAAAAGATAACAGCGCATGGTAGTGCTTACTTGTGCTGACATCCTCATGCACACCACAGCAGATAG
Organism: Rhynchotus rufescens; assembly: GCA_032273925.1. Classification (NCBI taxonomy): domain Eukaryota; kingdom Metazoa; phylum Chordata; class Aves; order Tinamiformes; family Tinamidae; genus Rhynchotus; species Rhynchotus rufescens. The sequence continues at coordinate 5,033 of JAVCKT010096464.1, forward strand.
AGCACAACACTAGCAGTGATCCCATCATTTTGTTACTACTAGATAGTTCAGAGCCATAATTTAGAGGCTAAATTAGAAGAAATAGGGTTTTTTTAAAAAAACGTAACGGACAATAAGCAAGCTCATCAAAATTGAGAAATCATTGGAAAGCTCTATGAGCAGAACCTAGCTGATGTTCCAAATGGTTAAAACCTACCAAGAATGTGTGTAGCCAGAAATAGCCAATATATTTAGTTTCACAGAAGTCCTCACTGTAGGAAGCATTATTATTGCCATTTTAGTTGTCCAAGTCAATTATTGCCATATTAGTTGTCCAAATTATTTTTCCAGACATACAGCTTATCATTAGTAAATGCAGGACTCAATTCCACTGTCTCTCAGATCCTCTAGAATAGTTACACCAAAATAACTGTATAAAGCACAGATCTTCAAGGTATTTATATTCTTACTGATAGAATACTGGCTGCCTCCATAAAAGGAATTTTACCAAGGTACTACAGATAGATTACAAGCAAAGATAGGATGGATTTTCCTGCCTTCCCCGTGTCAGTGTTCTCAATAACATCCAACAGATGACTCATTGAGAATTCTGGGGTGAAACGTCTGTGAGTAAGAATGTTCTTGTGACAAGATTTTGATAAATCAGTGCTTACGGTTTCTGGAAGCAAAGAAATATACACCACATTAAATTTCCTTTTTCCAAATTTGCTGCTGCAGTTCCTTGTTGACATGCTCCAAGCTGCTTTAGAGTCCTTGTAGCTGCCTATACCATCCACCTAAAAATGAAAACAAAACATCAGATAAACAAACATGGCATGTGTAGCACACCCTCAAACAACAGTGACATAATTTGTAGGGCATAGCTATATTGTTACACCTGAAATCAAGCCTCATGTATCAGCAATAACCATCTGACTAAATAAGAATACCACAGGACCTATTTCTGATTTGCCTGTCTTGGATAATTAATTCCCTGAGATCATGAGTCACCCTGTCAGAAGTGCGTCATTTTCTAACTTTTCCCTGTTAGAATAGTTATCTTTATTTTACGCAGTGGCATGCACCCAGAAGGATCTTATGGCACTTTCTAAATATGTATACATCAAATGTATATACAGGAACAAGGGTCTATTTTTCAGTGCTCCCATATGAAAGCTGGTACCATTGCAGTACATCGGAAGCATGTCTCACTGGAACGATAGTGTCCTATAACCAGCTGAAATAGCAAATGGAAAGTAGGTGCACAAAAAGAAGTAACTAATAACAGAATTTAGGTTTTTACACCTCTGTTTGGTAATACTCATCTTTTACAGGGGAAAACATTCCGTTTCTTCAGATAGTTGTGAGCAAACTCTCACAGGCTTGAGGAAGCCTGGCCTGTTTCAAAACTGCTGGTTATCTTTGGCTGTAGCATGTTGTGACAATACAGGGCAGGATAGTACCTGACCTGAACAAAAGAACTGTATGTTGAACCACATTTAGAAATACCACCTCTTTAACTGCGCAAGTGTGGATAGGCCCAAGAGCAACTCTATTAGGCTGCATTCCTGACAGCTATCTGCGTATTTGACTCCTTGCTTAAGAACTACAAAGACGTGATTTCATAAGCAATTTAGCCAATCTAAGAGCAGCACCTACCAGTGGAGAAGCAGCTCTGCCCTTCTGCCACCATCACAGCTTTTCCATTTGCTTTTCTGCTGACCCTAGTACCTCTTCAGTCATCTTGCCAATCTGGCTGAAAATAATTGTATTAAAATATGTCTAAACACTAACAGGTAACTTAGACTATCATCAGTTTGCATCAGCTCTTAGACCTGCTTGCCCACTTTCAGGACCTTTCCTGAAGTCCTTAGACTGTGCAAATCTTCAATGCCCGAGAAGAACAATGTAGCCTGACAACATGGCACAAAGACAGGCTTCTCAAGAAGGCTCTACTCTTTGTAGAGCAGATGTTTGCTGCATATTAAGAAACCCTACCTTCTGCTTTTCTTACAGCATATCCACTGTTCAGCCTGAAATACTAATAAAATACAAGCTTAAAAACAGATGAACTCAAACCAAAACAGGAAATGCCCTGGGCAATTTGCTATTTTCAAAGAGCCATTGTTATCAAATGCATTAAAGGTAAGTCAGTGCTTAAGAAATCTGTTTTCTAAATATACATTCCTTGCTCTTCTATCATGCTGCAGGATAATCATGTCATGCAGTATTGGACACCTAACTTCATACTTCAGCTAAGAGGATAGAGAAGAAAGCAAATTTCCTCCAGAGGGCAACTCAGGCTGTGGTTATGTTATTCAGCTCTACCGTGTTGCGTAACTGCACTTCCAGGAGAAGACCTTAACTTAGGCCTGAATCAATTCCGAGCACTGCTCTCCGCAGGCTCTACAGCAAGGTGAAATTAAACACCAAAGGCCAGTAGTGCAACAGTCCCACTTCACCTGCATCTTCACGTGAGTCCCAGAAGCTCAGCAACCCCAAAGCCATAATGACATTCTGAGGAACAGTATGTAAGGGCAGAGAACAGCAATCATTTCTGAGGCCAAGAGAAATAATTTAAAAAAATATATGTCTTGGGTCTCAGAGCCAGAAAGATGAACTAGAGTGAAATACGACCCAGCTCCCCTTGTCCCCATTTAGTTCGAAAGCAGGTGGGACCAGTGTACAGTTCACTAGTAATCACACTACAGTGAACTGGCTTGTAACCCTTACAACATATCCTGCTGCTTACATTTTGCCCTCAAAAGCTAAAGATTACAAAGAATCAGTAATATATGGAGAGAAATAAATTTTACTAATAAAGTCTGGAATTCATCCCCAGTTCTTAACCTGGCGGTTCCAAGCTAAGAAATGGACTGTACAGGAAATAATTAACACTGTGTATGGCCTAAAACGTGGTAATCAGTCTACTCACACACTCTGAGTTAAAATACTATGCAAATATTAGCAGAACTTAGGCCCAGATCTCCATATGACAAAAAAAAACCCCTTTTTTAAAATAGTTGTTTTACTGTTAACAACACATACACTGTCATAAACACCTGACAAATACTCACATCATTCATGACATGACAACTGACCAGATGAAGCAGCTGATAGATTTCTAGGACAATACTTAGGCTGCTTTATGTGAAAATAGTTCTTACCATTTTCTCCCGTGGAGATTTTGACTAATTTCATCTTGAGTTGTTTGGCCTGATCAGAAGTCTAGTATCTGGATTCTTTAGTTCCTTTCATCAATAAAGAAGCAAAACACTTAGCTATCAGTAGTGGTCCTATAATACTTGTTGCCAGAGTTATGGAAAAGCCCTAGAAAAAGAAATTAAAAAAAAAATGGGTTTTTGTCCTCAAGTTAGTAAACCTTCAGTTCCATCTTGTATTTTTATATATACACTTATTCATATACACAAGCACACACATATACAAATATATTTATATATTGCGATATCATCATTACCTTTTTCAAATATTTCTTAATATTGTTCATCTGGGCTCATTACAATTTACTCAAATTGGCATTTCAAATACTAGACCGTACAAACAATTAAGAAAGTTTATTATCATTAATGATGTGGTGACGTTAAAAATCCCTGTGAGGTTAAGACTCATTATCTTAGGATGGCTAGAGTGCAAATGCATTGGAAAGCCCTAACGGTCCGACCTTGAAAAGCCTTTCATTTATAATGACAAAAGATTTAAAAAGAGGAAGAAGGAGAAAGATACAGCACACTAATACAGAAAAATGAACTGCATTACCGCTTCCTCAGAATTGATAATAACTAAATTATTTATTTACTTTAGTCAATAGAACCAATATAGAATAGCAGTAATAGGTGGCACTTCGTTATTGTTGTGCTTAAAAAAGAGCTATAAAAAAAGCATAAATATCCAAGGCACAAAATTAAAGTTTTAGGTATGTGCCAAGCCTTTTGATAACTTGGAGAAGCAGAGGTTTCTGATTTCAAAATACTAGATCTGACCTTCTGAACAACAGCTATTATTATAATAAAAAAATTAAATGATTTTGAAACTTTTCATTTTAATCACAAGGTTGCAAGACTTATCTCCATCTCCATACTTCCATTACAAAGTAACAAATAGGGACAAAATGAATAACCAGAGGGTGGAGGAAGGAGCACGGAAAAAAAAACAATAGCTTTTTCATCTCAATTACACCCTTTCCAAAGATTAACTTAGCTCTTAGTTAAGCAAATTGAGCCAAGCACACCTTTATAAATGTACTTCAAAACCTTCCCTTACATAATGAAACATTCCTGCTCAAGGAATCATACTGTGTTTGGCCGTACGCAGGTTTTGAAGCAAAGCCATAAATGTCTATAAACAAGAAGCCGAGCACATGGTCATCACAGGAAACAGCCACCGGCCTCCGTCTGGGAGAAGGGCAGTCGCTGAGCGGGATCAGAACAGGTCGCCTCCATCCAGGGAGCACTCGCAGCTCCTGCCAGCGCAGCCCTCCGCGCTCCCCTTCCCCAGCAGCGATGGCCCCTCCTCAGCAGCTCCCTCTGCCGCCTCTTCCTCGCTTCACCCGCTCTCCTTTCCGTGCCAGGAGGAAAGGCAGTGCTGCGAATTTCAGCATTTTTCAGCAAAGCTCAAAAGTGTGTGTGCTAAAGCTCAAAAGTCACTCAAAAAGTGCAAAATTAATTCCTGAAATGAGATGTGATGGGAGCCTCCAAGCCTCCTCTGTGGCAAGGAGTGGGAGCCCCTGTGCCGAAGGGCTCCAGAGCTGCAGGACGGAGACGGAGCTTCCCAGCTCCAGTGGAGATGGGAAGGCTGTTCCGCCTGCGCCTGAGGGAGTACTGGGAAGCACTGCAGAACCCATAGCGAGGGTGGCAAAATTCAGTGGTTTGCTAATTCTCTGAGCAAGGGGAGTTAAGTTCAAAGCAGCAGAAGCCAGTCCTGACTCGGATACTGCTCAGAGGTGGTGAAGGGCCCTGGGCCAAGGCCCAACAGCATTGACTGTGTTGCTAATTGACAGCAACGTAAAAGCAAGCTGAGATAGGCTGTCTCACAAGGTATCTTCCCATAAATAAGAAGAGTATTTCTGAGGACAGTGGGGAGAGTTCTAACAAGTCATTCCTAAAAATAAAAATATCTTTTTTTTTCTCCTTTGAAGAATGACAATCTTGCTCTACAAATTAGAGAATTCTAAAAAGAATTTCATTTAAATTTCAGTGAGTAAGAAGGTCCTTTAAATAGTTTTGCCAGCAGATAATTTTTTTGTAACTAGTTGCCACAGGCAGATCCCTTAAGTACTGCTGGAAAGCCACGGAGATTATTTGCATAGATGGAATTTCATAATCCCCAAAGCAGCCCGGGTTGGTTGTGCTGATCTGTGTTTTCTTTATCATGGTTTCTGTGAAGCTAGAAGGATACGTTACAGGGTGCTTTTGTATTGTGATGATCATCCTTGGAGATACTAGATTAAGTTGTACAGGGTGTGCAGTATTATAAAAACTGTTCCGGGACGTTAAAATTCAAACAAAACTGAAGTGCTGCTTGTATCACAAGCTGTTTTCCTGGGCTTAGTGAGGCTTATTTCCCTGTGTGAAACAACAGCTCCCTGCCTCTCTGGCAATACAGCTTACAAATCATTTTGTCAGACCTTCAGTTTTGCTCCCAGTGGACGAGAACAGCTTCACGGCTGCGTACAGATGGCAATTATCCTTTCTCTGCAGCTTGCGAGGTTTTTTGGTTCTGTTTCACAAGCATTTTTCAGCTCGAGGCTGCCTCACCTCTCGATGTCAGACCAGCCCCACTCCCGCCGCGGGGCCCGGGCGCGCTAGGGGCGCGCTGTCCCCGCCGCCCGCGGGGCAAACCGGGCGCTCGGCGCTCGCTGGCGGCTCCCAAGCGGCCCGGTCGCTCCCGCGGCGCTGCTCCCGCCTCGCTGGCGCTCGCGGAGCCGCGGGAGCGCCGGGCGCCGCCGGCGGGCGTTCCGCCCCGGGCCCGCGGCAGCGCGTTCCGTTACAGCCGGCGGTTCCTCTCTCGGCGTTTAAGAAACGACCCCCCGGCCCGCCCCGCTCCGCACCGCGCGGGGCTTTCCCGCCGAGGCTGCCGCGCTGCTGGAGGGCTGCGGCCGCCGCCGCTAGGCCCGGCGAGGCCCCGCCACCACCCGCGCTAGCGCGGCCTCTCCTCTCCTCTCCTCGGCCCGCCGCCTTACCGCGCTCCGCTCCGCGCCGCCTCCGCCGCGCGGGGCCCAGCGGCCTCCCCGCCGCCAACGGCCCCAACGGCCGCCCGAGGCGGCGGCGGCCCCGCGCAGCACAACCCGCAGGGCCGCCGCACCCCCCCCGTCCGGACTACATTTCCTATCGTGCCTTGCGCGATTGGCTCCTCCCCTTCCCAGCGTGCCGCGCGGCGCCGCGCGCTGCCATTGGGCGGATTTGAAAAGAGCCCGCGGCGGCGGCGGCCGTTGCTCGGCGGCGGCGGTGGTGGCGGCGGCGCGGGCAGGTGAGGGCCGCGCGGGCGGCGACCCCGGCGTCTCGCGGCGTGTCGGACCGGGACCGGGGCCAGGCTGGGGCCGGGCTGGGGCTGCCTCGGTGGGGCTGCCTCGGTGGGGACCACGGGAGGCGCTCGCTGTCCTCAGCCGGGCCCGCCGGTGACCGCGGCGGGAGCAGCGGCCCCGGCCTGGCTGTTCGTGGCCATCAGAGACGGGAGGAGGGGGCGAAGCCTCGAGGGACTCGCATCCCCTGGGAGCCGCCCGGCCTCCTGCCTGCCGGGAGCCCCGCGCGGTCTGCGTGGTGCTGCCGGCCTCCTCCTCTTCCTCTGACTCGTTCCTCTTTAATCAGAGCTTGTAGCGCTCTGACAAAGAGCAAGTGAAATACCAGAGTACCATGGTGGAGAGAGGTGGACTCTCTATGTCTTGAGGCTGTGCATGCTGTCAATCAGATGTCACCAGCCAGAGGCTGTGTGTGTACACAAGGGATTTCAGTCTAGGCTGTGAGTAGCTGAGTGCTGTGTGTACCCTGGCTTCCAACTTGGGCTCTGAGTAGCAATCAATGTTTGCCTCTCGCTCCTAAAGCGAGGTGTGGAATGAGAGCGTGATCTTGGCAATGGCTAGTTGAAAAGAAGCGTAAAGCAAAGAGAATGTCGGTTTTCTGGTTCCTGACAAAGTCTGACTAAATGTTTATATATTTTTTTAAACTTCTAGCTGATGAATAATGCCTCTGGATTATGCCAGCACAGATATTTCCTTCTGATTATAGCTTATTCTCAGGTCAATATTTAATCAAACTGTGCTAATATTTCAGGCCAAGTTTCTCCCTGTTTTTATTCTTGTCACACAACTGATTGAAGAGCTATGAGTTAGAAGAAACAAAGCAATGTTTTACTTCTAACCCACAGCTCTCCTCCATGTCTAGGTGCTACAGCTGTGGGAAGTCATGCAATAGTTAGCCCAAGGTAGCAGGTTTTATGGAGATTAGCTATAAACAGTTTCTGATAGGTTATTCCAAACTTACTCTGTAATAAAAACTCCAAAATCACAGCTATATTTCACAGGAAGAAGAAACAAAAGCATAAATCGGTCATGATATTCTTTTAGAATATAAGTCACTAATGATTGTAAGGAGGATGACCCTGCTATAAGAGGATGGAACTGCAATGGATCTAACCAGATCTGCCTCAGGGGAAAAACTGCCTTACTTTCCTGGTGGTAGATTTGGTGGTGGGTTTAGTTTTCTGTCTGCAGTCGTACTATCTCTGGGAAGATTTTAATGCTGCTAGATGCTCTAGTTTACTATGTCTAGTGTACCCATGGCTGCAGCTGATCTGCCTGAGAAAAAAGGAGGGGAGGGAAATAAATGTTTCTAGAGTTAATCTAACTTTTCATAGGTTTTATGTTAAATTTTTACCTGTTTATTTTCTATTACCATTGAATTAATTTTACTTTAGTGTAGCAAATGTTCATTGCCCTAGCTCTGAGATGCACAGAAGTCCATAGTTTATGGAGTAAAAAAAAATTAATTACTGATCAAATGACTGGAGTAATAACTTGTATT
>JAVCKT010096465.1:0-13045 GCA_032273925.1 Rhynchotus rufescens
AGGGAAGTTAAAGAGCAATCCATCATGGGGACTGGGGAGGTGAGAGGGCAGCATGGGGTAAGTTCATGAAATAAATTGGAGTATGAAGGATGCACCTCTTGCTGTGACTTCTCTCAACATGCAATGACTTACCTGTGTCTATGGAGAGCATTGTTGTTGTGCATGCATTGGCTTTCAAAGGGCACAGCGTGACGTTTTTGCACACAGAAATATCTGTGGGTTCTTTGCACGTGTAGCATCGTAAGGACTGGGCTGCAGAGGGAAACAAAAATAGGATGTGAGTTGGTTATCGCAGCAAAGTGACAGCGAGTCTGTAGCTTTTGTGCTCCATAGTTGGGAGTAAGTGCTGGATCTCCAGCAGAGATGCAATAATTCCTATAAACTAAGCACAACTGGACTGAAACCTCAAGGAGAAAGAGACAAATCCCCATACTACAAGGATGGAGTTTGTGTTGCAGAGGGCTTGGCATGCACAATACCTTAGGGTTTATCAGCCTAAAAAGCATGGGGTTAGAGAAGGATCAACAGCTTTAGCAGGATCCTTGGAGGATCACGGCTGCTGGGATTTCCTGTTCTGTCATCTGTGATTGTTCTGAGATTATTTAGGTGCATGAGAGCTGCAGCTGTTTGCTGTTATTGGGTAGACAGGGAGAGCAAACTCTTGCCAGTTTTCTAAACTGGATGCAATTTTAGATTTAGTGGAATCAGCCTGAAGAGAATTAGGAAAATCTTATGTTTTGCATGTCCTCCATAAAAGACGTTCAAATATGTCACTGTGAGACCTTGGCAGAGGGTGCATACTGACTTGAGCTGTACTGGTGTGACACAGTGCCACGTCCTATTCATCTTCCACTGACTCCCAACAACCTACCGAACAACCTACATGTGTCCACTGCCATCTAATGGCAAAACTGCAGATAGACGATGCTTTCCCGCATCAGAGAAACCTCTGGGACTTTGTGATAAGGATAAACCTTTTTGAAGGCAGCTGTTTGAATGACTAACTCTGGGATTCGTTTCCAGGGCATCTATTTCTCTTTGTGGAAAATCCAGCCTTAAGAAATGTGAGAGAGCCCACAGTGATGCAAGAGCTTTTTCCATCCTCTTTGCTGAGGTAGGAAGGGCTATTTTTTTAAGTTGAGAAATATGAGGAACTAAGCTGGTTGCGACCCTATCATTTGTAAAGAGGATCAGCAGAGCTGTCCTAGTTTAAATGAGCTGAGCATCTCGATATATCACTTCCAGCACACCCACAGGAGATGGCTTTACATTTTAATATGTAGCACTCACGAGGAAAGAAATCACAGAGCTATCAGTCTCCAAACATAAGGATTACTTTTTGAGTGTGTAGGACCAGCTTATGTATGAATACAATGCTGATAGTTTAAAGCATTAGAATAACCTTTGAGCTGAGCTTATTTCCAGCTTCACCATTTTTATGGGTGAGCGGAGCATGAGCTCTAGTGAAGTCACTTCCAATTAAGAGCAGTTTTAAGCAAGACGGCCATCAGATCCCACTTATATTTCATTAATTAGGTTTTGGTTTTGGAATTAATTTGATTTCTTGGGAAAGCTGAAGTGAAAGAGGAAAGTCTGAAACTGAAAAGACCATAGAATAAGAGAAGAAATGAAGATAGGGGACAGCGCTGTTGTCCTGCCCTGAAGCCAGAAACTGCTCTCCACCATCTGACAGCACCTTTTACCCCTTAATTTAAAAACTCTGGAAGATGAACGGTATTCTTTGAGCCTCAGATATATTCCTAAGCTATAAGAGCTGTTCCTTGCCTAGCTGCCTCCTGCTGCTTCATCACAGAAAAGCTATTTCCCTTATCTCTGCCTCAATCTTAACTAGAAAACAGAGGGTGCTGATGCCTATCTGTTTCCGCAAAGCAAATTGAGACTTGTGGGTGGAAACCTATTCTGTCAGGTCCTCAGCAAACCCATTAAACCCACAACAGCACTAGACTGGAGGTAGGAAAAGAAGCAGATATATTGAGACACCGATGAAGTGTCTGAAAGAAAAATAATAGAGGCATTGAAGTGACACCAACTGCAGTGGAAGTGACTTTAGCTGTCCTATTTCATTTCAGAGCCTGTAAGGAAATGGTCAGCAAGCAGATGGGCTTGCTTCAGAGTTGAATGGAAGGAAGAATAAGGACAGGTAAATAAAAAATCCGTGCAGCCTTAAGAAGATAAGAGCCAAGACATTTCTGTATGCAGGAGTTTGAATATTTTAGCCTTCTTTTAGCCTTTTTGCCTTCTTTCATTTGCAACCCTCTGAACTCCAGGTGAAAAGGACTCTGGATGGAGCTCTAATACCTCTACCAGCATGCCATTTCTTCAATATTTTTCAGAGATCCCTTAAGACAGCATGCAGATTTCTGGAGCTGCAGATTAAAAACCATGGGCCTAGTGTCACCTCAGGGGTGACTCTTCCAGGTTAAGGAAGAATTTGCAGCAGGTTCCAAAAGGCTCAGTAGGAATAGAACTGTGGCCCACCACTAGCCAGTCCAAGACCCTCATCCCACAAGGACCAAGCCCAGATAGAAGCAAGAAAGGTTCCCCATCTCTATGTTCTAGCCAATAGCAGTTAGTTTAAACCATGGAGCTGGTGGTTTAATGAGCTTTCCAAAAGCTTTCCAAAAGTCACTGAAATTATAGTCTTACCCAACTCCACATATGCCAGGCCAAAGAGCAAACCAGCCAGTAGGGTCTTCATGCTGCGAGCAGATCTGTGCACTCCAGTCAATAAAGGAGCGCTGTGCCCAGGTAGCTTTATATGTCCTTCCCTCTCCACCTTCTTTGGATCCTGTGGGCGGATTCCCTGGGTTGATCAGGGGAGAGCCCAGCTCCAGGCTGGATTGGGAATTGTAGTGAAACGAGTTCCCTGTCTGCAGAGGAGATGACGTCACCGAGACAAGCAGACTCCTGCCATACCTCATCTCTCCTCTCCAGGTTTATGTCCTGGGGCTGTTTTCATGCAGAAGGCAAAACAGTGTCTTGAAATGCAAGGGATGGCCCTGTGCTGCTTCTTGGATGTGACAAGGTGTTTGTTCCTTCAAGTCTGGCTTTGTGAGCTGAAAACAATATTACATTATGTGTGGGTCGTGCTGGGTAACAGCAGGCAAAATGCAAGTGGCAGCAGGCTGGGATCTCACCTGCATTGGCTCAACCTCACCAAGGCCTGTGCCGTGCTGAGCTTTTATGTCCACTGCTCCCTGGGCTGGCAGCTGTAAAGCTGATTTTAGATAGATCTGTGCAGAGCTTGTCTATATTCCCAAACCCAGTGCAGTTACAACTGCACTGGGACATATTTGCCTGAATAAATTTAAGAAAGCTCCACATTGGTGCATATCGGGATGGCTTTTCTTCATAAATCCATGATGATAAGAAGCATTTCCCAAACCCTTTTCCTCTATGTGCTGGCTAGTATTGGACATCTAATTTATCTGAGATCTAGGAAGTCTCAGAAAAGTAGGCAGAGAGGGCTTCATCCTCTTTCTAGCCCCAAATCAAGGGAGTTTGATAGAATAGATTACCCAGCAGCCAAGGTGTGGATGTGTGGTGGGCTTGCTTCAAGGGTGCAGCGTAGAAGCCAGGCCAGTTTTCATATCCCGGGGGAAACTGGATGAGATTCCTAATGAAAAGTTCCCCTCTGTGTTGCAAGACAATGCTTTCACAGTGACATTTTTCATACCTTACACAATATTTGCAGAAGCATCTTTAAAAGTTTGGAATTACGGAAAATGCTTGGCTGCTCCATTTTGGCTAAGTCAATCACATCTTGCATTTCATGGGAAAAGGTAACCTGGCGTTGTCGATCTTGTTCTTGTTCTGATTTAGAGTGGAAAACTCCAGCATTATATAATTTCCTATGAAACAACCAAAAAAGTAACACATACACACACACTTACAAAAAAGAAAAAGGTTTGTGAATCACTGTGAAGCACTCAGAGACCAGAGGGATGGAGATAATGTCAATGACGCACCAGCTGGTTTTATAACTGTGGGATATTTGTCTCAGTCCCATTATGGCTGTGCATGCAGCTATTGCGAGTACTGTCATGAGTCTATCTCTTTTTCCGGTCTGAGACATTTTGGAGAGGGCTGCTCTCTCAAGATCTCACAGTTACTTAAGAAGCATTACTAATGAGATTTTCCATGGTCACAGATGACACAAGGCTGTGATGACATGATGACATGCACCCACATGCTTGATTTTCTTCTGTAGTTGGGTTCCAGAGGGACAAAGAAACCAATTCTGAGAGTGAAAACCATCATTCACCTTTACTTTATTTTGCTGAGCTGCCAGAGACTAGGTGCACAAAGAAAAGCAGCACATACTCCCCTAGTTGTTTAGAAAAGGCTCCGCTCACTGAAAGCCGTCAGACCTAGTTACATCCAGATCCTTTCCTGTAAATGAGGACTTCAAGCCACATTTGAGCAATATCTTAATTAATGCTCATGAAACTGGAAGAGAGCCAGCACATCAGGCATTCAAGGTAGCCGTGTCTTAATAAGTACTCAGAGCAGAGTTGGCAAAACAGCGTTCACACCACTAAAAGTCTCCTTGATAGACTATGGGCAGCTGCTAAAGAGAAGATGTCCACATAGAACGTTAGCATTATCCACCTGTCCTTGAAGGGCATTACATAATGAGAAAATGATGGAATAAATCAACAGGATATAAGGAATAGTAATATAAATAGGGAACTAGATGAATCTGTCTTGCAAGACGGAGTTTTTCCATTGCAATATCTGAGCATGGGATGTTTTGATCCAACCATAAAGGAGATCATCAAGAAGCCACTAGTGCTGGAGCTGTAAAGACTCTTGCAGACTGGCTGAGTAAATGGGAATGTAAAACTGCATGGAAACAAGTTGCTGGTAAAAATGCCACGCAAAGGGAAGACCTACAGTTATTAGCTGACCTAAAGGTAACTGTGACCTCGCAGGAGACAGAGCCCTGAATATCAAATTGTGTACTAGGCTGTACAGGAGGAGGTTAGCAAGGTGATCAGGAGAGTACTAATGCTGTTATATAAGGACTTGATGACTTTTCACCTGCAATTTCATTGTCTTATTAGAGAAAAAATGTACAAATACCTGAGGGGAGAATGTAAAGAAGATGTGGCCAAACTCTTCTCAGTGGTGGCCAGTGACAGGACAAGGGGTAATGGGTACAAGTTGAAACACAGGAAGGGCCTTCTCCATGTGAGGAAGAGCTTCTTTCCTTAGAGGATGACAGAGCACTGGAACAAGCTGCTCAGGGAGGCTGTGGAGTTTCCTTCTCTGGAGGTTTTCAAAACGCACCTGGATGCCACCCTGTGCCACATGCTCTGGGTGTCCAAGGAAGGTTGGACTAGATGATCTCGAGAGGTCTCTTCCAACCTGAACGATTTTGTGATTTTGTGGTTCTGTGAAAAAAAGAGTCCTAGTGGAAGAAGTGCACCAGGTGGGTACTAATGGGAAAACTGGGGGAATATCAACCACACAACACTACACAATAAGATGCTTGCCTCATTAACTTGGTAGAGCAGAGGTTGAGAGAGTATGTTTTGTTGTGGACGATACACTGCAATTAGCAAGAATGGAACTATAGAAGGAAAAACTACTTAGATTGAAAGATCAAGCTGGAATAGAGTTTAGACTAGGATGAGTTAATGAGTTCAACAATCAGAAGCAGATTTTTAAATACTCAGAAAAAAAAATGGGTTCTTTCGAGAAACAGAGGCAGGGTAAAGTCTCACCTGCTTTAAAACAGAGTTCGATAAATATACGGGACAAATAGCCAGTAGGACAGCCTTAGACAGATCTTAGGACTCAGGAGGACTCAGGACAAGGGGTAATGGGCACAAGCTGGAGCACAGAAAGTTCCGTCTCCAGGTGAGGAGGAACTTCTTTCCTGTGCGGGTGACAGAGCAGTGGAACAGGCTGCCCAGGGAGGTTGTGGAGTCTCCTTCTCTGGAGGTCTCCAAAACGTGCCTGGATGCCACCCTGTGCCACATGCTGTAGGTGTGCCTGCTTGAGCAGCAAGGTTGGACTAGATGATCTCTAGAGGTCCCTTCCAACCTTAAAGATTCTGTGATTCTGAGGACTTATATTCCTATCCATTTTCATCAGGATTCGATAAACTCCGGGCAAGTTTTTAAATGCTACCTAACAAGAGCCTAAGGGATTCCAATTAAAACATCATTGCAGGTCTGAGGATGTGAGGATATGAATGAGAAACAGCATGCAGAGGAAAGGGTTTGTGTACCCAAAATCTTGTCTTATTTTTCAGTGGTATCAATCCAATATCACTACAAGCCTCTCACTGTGGAGCTAACCTTATAAATAAGGTAATTGAGGTAGATATAATCACTCTCTGCTTATCACCTGTGTGAGGAAAGGCAGATGGTATTAGCTCGGTGTTCATAGGCAAGAAGTCAATTTCTTTAATAACTATCTAATCTGACCTCCTTTACAGATAATTCTTGTTTTGTTGAAAAAGAAACTCGACATTTTAGACATGTCCCATGATAGTCTAGTACAAGCTTTAATAAGCTGTTCCAGTGATTATTTATCAGTTGTGTGTAAAATAAGCCCTGTATTTCTAGTCTGATGTACAATTTACTCAGCCAGTGGCTCTTACCACACCTCTGCTCATCTTACCAACCCACAGTCGCAATTTCCCTCTTCCCCATAGAGATGCATTTCAACTAGGACACCCCTTTGTCATGCTTTGGTGGTCTTTTGGCCTCTTTCCCTGGATGGTCCTGTCTTCTGGTGCCTTAATCCTTCCTGCAATTTTTCTGTAAACTATCTTTGACTTACTAGCTTCACTCTATGTTGCCCACTCAAGAGCTCAATGCTGGCTTCTGCCATGGCCATCCTAGTTCCAAATGCAAGCAGAACAGATTTGTTTGGCCTGAGATGTACATCAAACATCTGTCTTGACACCTGTGGCCATGGGACTGGAGCAAAAGTTCAAAATTGAATGGCAATCTATCTGGAGTCAATGTTATTCTTGGGAACTGTGACTGGAATCTGCCATCAGCTTCCCAGATATCATTGTGATGGTTGAGTTACAGGAAACTAGAGACACTACTGATTAGTACAATGATCCAGCTATTTGTTTAGCTCTTGAGATACAGGGATAGTGTATTTTTCTTTGGCACTATTAGGATGACTATGGGCTCTACTGTCATTGACGGTGACTCAGCAGCAGGGAGCTGCACTTTCCATGACCATGGCTGCAGCGATGCTTGATGATGTGTTCAGACAACTGAAGCTCCTGCCACCCAAGGGCGTGCACTAATAACAAGACTATAGGCTTGTCTGGGTGGAGCAGCTCTCCGCCCTCCTGATGAAAAGGTGCCAATGGGCAGAAAGGAATGCAGGCTTCATTGGGCTGGACAGATGGTGAAAGTGTGACTGGGACTTGGTGAACATGGTTCTCCTAGGAGCTCTTTGAATACTCTTCTCTTTCTTATATATGTGTATTTACATATATATAATACATAGGCTTCTCTATATAACGGCATATCAAAGCATCAAGAGAAAGTCATACTCCTTGCTCTGATCCAGAGGCCCTTTCTGCCCAAACATGTACTTCATTTTGGTGGTTCGCATACCCTTTCTGAAGGCATCAACAGGAAATCAAACCTCTCCAGACAGAGAAGGAAATAGTCCTTAATATATCTCACATGCTGCCTTATGCATGATAACCTCTAGACTAAAAAAACAGGTGCATGTGTGCAGATGAGAGGAACTCCTCCACCCCTACTGTATTTTTAGGAAGGGAAATGAGGTCTGTTTGATGCTGCTTATGTTCCTGCAGGTGCATCTTTGTGTTCCTGTAGAAGGAGTCTGAGAGGTAAAGTTTATCCATTGCCCATATTCTCAACACTTTTTTTTTGCTTCTAGGTGCAGAGATGAGAGCAAACCCTTCAGGCATCACCTTGCCCTCTGTGTTTCATCAGTGACAGGAGGAACATAAGTCTCCCAGGAATTTGTAGAGGGAATGCAAGAGTCCAACATGTAGTTTTGAATTCTACCCCAGAGGGATGGATATCTAGGAATCATGCACTGTAAGAGTCATTTTGACTGTATCTGTCTTATCATGATAAACAAGCCATTGGCTGACTGTCGTGTGTGCTCACTGGAGCTGATGCTGCCTGGAAGTCTCTAATGCCATGGCCTCAGCTGATGGCAATGTCATTCCCTGTGCAACCCTCCACAGCAGTTCCGGAGTGTACAACATGCAAAGACTGGCCAGGATGAAGAGCCTCATACCTCCCTCACCTTAGCATAAAGTTCCTTCTCTTCATTTACTGGGCTCTGGGTATGCAGAGGAAACCGAATTTGCTCCCATTTAACTTCAGGCATTGCTTGTCTTTGTCAAAATTGCGCACTGTCACTGAGCTTATGACTGAGCACCAAAACCAAAATTGCTTTGTTGCTACTGCATTATCAGTATTAGTGCCTTTGACTGGCAATTCTCTCATTTGCATTACCAGTAAAAATGTTTCACACACCACTTCTGCTGCAGCTACTGGGTTGGCAGCAATAGCTTTTACCAGGTAAGGACCTAGATGCCTTGCTCTAAGTTCATTTAAATAATGAGCCTTCCTAAATAAATAATAATAAAAAATCTTATTGTGCATATCAGCATGGGTATTTAGTACCCATGTGACTAGCATTGCAAAGAAGTTAACTCTCTTTATTGAGATCTATGTGGCCATAGCCATCTCCGTAGCACCAGATGTTGTGGGTGGACCAATTAACAAAAAATGAGGAAGCGAATATCCTACAGAAATTTGCACAGCCAAAACAGATTGAAGCAGGGCAAGGAATGACAAGTGGGAGTTATCTGACTTAACTATAGCCTTCTACAAGGCTGATGAATCATGATAAATGTTTTTTGTACAGCCAGGTAGACACAGGCACAATTCTTCTGATCTGATTTAGACACTTGCCTCATGAACAAATTAATGGCAATCTGGTTTATTTGTTTATCTTCACTGGCTTTAAGAGGAACAGGAAGGACGAGCTCCCTGGAGACCTCTACATGGTAAACGCCTACATTTGGTCAGATATGTTCCACCCCAGTGCATGTTTTCTTGGAAGGCACAAAGTCAATTCTCCTCAAAACATATCACAAGTGGTATAAACATTCCTTTATCAGTGCATAGGAAGCAGAGTTTAGAGGACAAGAGGACATTCTTACTCAAGCTGGAGAAAGAAATGCCCAATGCAGCACTGTGCATGCCTTGCCAGTCCTTCTTTGAAGAACCAGGCTCTTTGCATTCTCTAGGTGTGTCTTCTTGTGGCATCCCACACATCTCCAGAGCCTGCCCAGAACCAACTGTTCATCTCAGCCAGCACAGACAGTTCATCTCTTTCATTCTTCACCCTCAATCCTCATGATTTCATTTATCCTGTTCTTGCCGAGATGTTTTTGAGACAGCATACTCTGATGGATGGGCTCAGCTGTCTAACACACTTTGATAATAACCTCAATATAGCATAGTGTTGAATTGATTTAGTTTAAACTAAACAGATACTAAAGATAAACGCTGCTAAATTCCAGTGTCTGAATAAAGGATAAAAGTGAACTGTGAGTTTGAGGATGTGGAGGTTCCCTCAACCTGAGGTTGCCTAAAATCAAAGATTTAGAAACCTGTGTGGGGTTTGTTTCCCTAGTAAGGACAAAAGAAATGGGTGAAGAAAGAGTCTATGGTGGGATAACCATGGGCTAAAATGGGCAAATAAATATTTCAGAGATCATTATGGGAATGGACAGGAAGCCAAAAAGAATTTTAAGTAAATGTGAGTAGTGAACATAATTAAATGACAGAGGTCAAGAAATATAAAAAGTGAAAATTTTAAATATTCAAGGTGATTTAGATTTCAGATAGGACATTAAAATATTAACATTTTTCTGCTCTTACACTGAGAGAAATGAAAGTAGTAGAGCTTTGATAAGAAGAAAATTGAATATTAAAACAAAAAAGCTCATTCAACATGGAAAGTTCTTTTGACCTTGGCGTAAAGATAACACGACTATTTTGAATAAATGTCCAGAAATAGAAATAAGCACACCTGAGGTAGAATTGGAGAGTTTAATATATTCAAGTCAGGATGAAGTAGGGTATGATATTTTCTAACCTTAAACACTTGTAGAATTGACATACAGAATCATAGGCTTAGGATCTCTCCCAAATATTGTTCATAAATTGATCACGGGCAAGAAGGCATCATCACGATCAGATTTTACCAGTGATACTAAAGAATGGGGGAGTAAAAAACTTTCAAATGGATTTATCTGATCTCAGTAGCATTCAAGATTAAGAACACATTTTGAAGGAGAGAATAATGAAAACATAGAAGGGCACAGAAAATAGAATGAAACAGAAGTTGGGCACATGGCCGTTCTTCCATGATTTAACATAGCTTATTTTCAAGAGTCAGCAAAATAACAATGAAGTATTATATAGGCATATATATCAAACTGAAAATGGTGGAAATTAGCTGAAAAAATATGAACTGATAGAACATTTTAAAGAATCCAAAGTTAAAGAGTTGAAAAGTTTTTAAAGTGTTGGGAGGAGGAACATCAGTCTCGAGGAACATCAGTACTCAGGAACTGGTCATGGAGCACTCCTCTTTAATGTTTATCATAATGATCTTAAGAGATGCAAAACAGGATGGGATTAGTGAAATTTGCTGCTGATGCAAATTTAGGAGGCATCAACAGTGCAGAGAAGGATCAGGATGATGTAAGGAACCTGGCGACTATGGATGCAAGTCATGTACTAATAAACGCGTATAATATAATATAATAAGATCTTTTGCTATAAATTAAGAGGTCGGCTGTAAATGACTGAGGAGATGAAAGAAATGAGAGTACTGGTGGATCAAAGTCAATGTAGGAGACACATACATCCAATGAGGCTATATAAATGGTTGTCATGACCAGGGGCTTCAACAGTAGGGACAGTAAAATGTTAAGGTCACTATACAAGCCACTGACGGTACTTGCAGTGCTCTCTGCATTTTTTGATCACTCATGCCCAAGAAACCAAAGAAATCACCGACAGATAAAAGCTAAAATGAGGAAAGGAATTGCAGCACATCAGCTTAAAAGAGCTGAGTTTTCTCACCACAAGGAGAAATACTTGCTGACTAAGGATATATTCAATAGCAGACAGCTCGGAAGAGGGGACCAGTCTAGAGTGGCACAGCTCACATGGATGGATATGGTCATGGAAAAAATACAGGCTAGAAATTAGAACCAGATCCCTAAGAAATGAATTAGTCTTCTCCTAGCAGAGAGGGGAGAACAAACAGCCTGAAGTTAATGTGGAATTTGCACGGAGCGTGTCTGATGGTCTAGAGTATGATCTGTTGATCACACTGTTGTCTAGATGATGTGCTTGGTAAGACACAGAAATAAAATCAGTAACTTGAGAGTTTTTTCTGGTATCTGCTTCCCTTCTGCATAACAGCACCTCCAGTATTTTTAGAGAATTTTGGGTAATCCGTGCTGAAACAATCCCAAAGAGTTTGGGATATGCTGAGTGACAGAAGAATGTGATGGAACAAGAAGTATCTTTGATGGACTGCAGAGAAGTTAGATATTTTTAGAAGTTATGCTACATCCACACTTTGTTAATGAAAAGGCTAATAATAACATTATTTTTTCATTATTTCGCCGTTGAGCATTAGCTGTATTGTTGGAGAGATGTGAGTAGGAAAACACAGGTGATGGAAAAGGAACATTCACTTGTTTGTGTAGGGTCTGTTTGGGGACAGCAGTGTTGTTATTTCTAAGTTTGGTCTCAGCCTTAACATCCTGTTCTAAATAAAGATGGAATTGATGAGACTCCTCTTCTCCACATAGAAGATGGAGCTAAAACAGAGCAGGATCTCATTACTACCACCTAGAAGCACGTAAGTAAAATTTTCAGCGTAATTTTTGTGATGCAAGGGTGTCCAAATGAATGGTTGTTTTTAACTTGAGCATGAATCATCAGCATGGTGATGTCAGGGATTTTCCCACACAGCATTGCTGGTTTCCCTTCGGTGCACCCATCGCCTCCAGGGAATCCTTATAGGAAGTGTGGTGGAATATATGCAGGATAATAACCAGCAGTTCTGTTTCACAATTGGGAAATAGATACCTATACCAGATTCCAGCTCCTCTTTTTCTGTTCTTTCCTTCTTTTATGTTCTCTGAGGGCCTCTGTATACAAGAAGGTCTCTAGAATGTCTCTGTAGATGAGATGTCTTTTCTTGCTGGAAATTGTCATGTGGGGTTGCTCCTGGTCTCCCTCAATGCCACAAACACACAGATTTGGAAGTCCACCTTTACAGGTAAGCAAGTTAAGCCTAGGTGTTAATTGTGTCTTCCAGAGAAGGAGAACATAAGTGTGCAGCTCTAGACTAAGAACCTTGCATGGACAAGAAAGAGAGATGACTGTGGTGCAGATCCAGACTGGGATTGAGGAGCTGGCTGGCTGAAGTCATCTTCCTAAGGGTTTGGGCAGATTTGGTCTGGGAGAAAATGGTTCAAGTCAAGAACTCTCAGGTCTGCCTGGGAGAAGATTTTTCTCCAAGCAGCTGTTCTTAATTAAAGACAAACCAGTTTAGCTTGGGCAAATTGGTGCTATAGCAATAGAGATTTACACCAGCTTTTGGGTGGCACTGACTCAAAACTTTCTACACAACTCTTTCTATCACCTGCCTCAAAAATATGATGGTTTCATGATACCACCATTTATTCATGCGTCTTCAGTTTATGCAAAGATTTTCTTCTTCAGTGTTTTGCTGAAGATTTCAACTTTAACATACCCACATGCCAAAAGAGAAGTTGCCCAGGACAAGTCTGTGGCGCTGAAGTTGACTACAAAAGAGTGATCTACAACACTGTTCAGAGTCTGTTCTCCAGAGGTGACAAGATGTTTTCTGCTGTGCTCATCAGCAGGTGGATATATCCCACCTCCAGGTTTTGCTAAGCAGGAATTGAACATGTTACATAAAGCTTCCTTGCTTGATTTTT
>JAVCKT010096466.1:0-13043 GCA_032273925.1 Rhynchotus rufescens
TTTTTTTTTTTTGTTTTTTTTTTTTTTTTTTTTTTTTTTTTTTTTTTTTTTTTTTTTTTTTTTTTTTTTTTTTTTTTGCTTTTCTTCCTTCCCCACTTGTTCTCATATTGTATCAGTTTGGTGCTATTTCTTCTTGAGAGTGGAGGTACTGAGGAGGAAAAAGCAAGGACATCTTTAATCACACTATTTAAAATGGTATTGATTAAGCTGCTTAGCCCAATATCTGTGATAGAAACCCCTCAACAGTTCAGTCAAGGGATATCTTTAATGGGAAGATATCTTTAACAATGACTCCAGCTCTCTCATCCAAGAGACTTCTATCAAAGCAGGGAAAACTTCTGATGTGCTCAAAATTCTTATGTTCAAAAGAGAATCCTCGGGCATTTTTATGAAAGGAGGCATAAATGGCATACCTTGAATTTTTCAAGGGGTGCAATGCTTAACTTTGTCTTTTTTAAATGAAATCACATTAGGCATTTTCAAGTCTAAATTGTGCAAAAAGTTGTTATATATCTCCACACCTCAAAGTATACATTAATTCTCTGAATGTACTTGTAAGTCTGTGTTGCCACTTTGACTTATCACCAAGAAACAGTGTGAACTGCAGAGCACAGATGACTTACTGTTGATACAAATGATATATTGAGAAAGCACAGCAGAGAATCATCCTTCTGATTTCTTTTTTTCATTTATTAAGCAAATGCAGTTTAGGATATATGGTGCCCTCCATATTCTTGAATGTGAGAGTATGTGAAACCTTTTTATGAGCTTTTCCTTGTTGTTCAAGTAATTGAATATTGCTTGAAGATAAAATAAATCTCTCTGGGTTGGCACAGGGTGGCAGGGGGAAAGTGTGGCTAGTGAGGTACAGTGAGTGATGTACAGTTAGATGCAGAGTCTTCAAAATTAAATACCTGTAGAGGGCTTCCAACAGCTAAGCCCAGATGAGATTAATGTGGACAGGATTTAAGTTAGGAAAAAATACAGCCACAGGCCAGGGAAGGGGGCATTAACTATTGCAGTATTTGAAGATAGTCGATATAAATTTCATTTTGTGGTAATCCTTGCTAACTGGGGAAAATATTGCTGTATTGGCAAAGTATTTTTCAAATAAATAGTTTTCAAATGCTACTAAAAAATTCTGTCCTATCCTATATCTGTCCATGGAACTTGACTACTGATGCTTTTTTTTTTTTGCTTTGTTGAAACCTGTGCAAGGAACACAAAATACTTCCAAGGCTTGCTCTTAATTTTTGCAGTTACTCTATCATTATTTTCATGTATTGATGACTGTACAAGGATAAAGTACTTAAATTTTCTATTAAAATATATAATAAAGGGGGGAAAGACAACTTTTACCAGCGTAAGCATGAAATCAAAATGATGACTCTGTCCTTTGAGGCTTTTTTCCTCCTCACATCTTGGTAGGAAAATGTAGGTGTAATGCTTAGATGTCTGCCTACAGGCACAATGAAGATGCATGTAAAAGCAAGGGAAGGCTAGTATGGTGACAACAAGGCTGACATTCTTTGAAGCTCCCAGTTCTGGCCCCTGAACTGCCAAATCTCTTGAGGGATGCCTAGGCCTGCTCATTTTGGCCCAGGAATTACATTTATGTAATTCCTGGGCCAAATGTAATTACATTTCTGTGCATAGTAGTACACCACAGTGTACCAGGCATTTTGCACAGACATTTCAGAACAGCTGACCCTCTGCTAAGAAGAAAACAAAATTTGAGTGTTAGCTCCTTTAAACAGTCTGTAGCATCTTGACTCTATATCTGCAAGTTCTTATTCTGTCACATGTAGCTCTAGAAAGGAATGTGAGGAGTGGGAAGGGATTCAAGCAAGCCTATGGATTAAACAGCTCTTCATCATTGGTGGTGATTGCAAGAGTAGGACTTCCAGCCCTGAGCTTCTAACAGTTGCCAGAAGTAGTTTTGAGTATTAAATAAACAAAAACTAATCTTTGTAAGCAAGACTGGATTTTGCCAGGTCAAGATTTACTGTTTTCTGTATTATCTGCTTAACAGAGGCCATGCAAGTTTCCTAAGCAAATTCCATTCAATACTGTAACTTATGTAAGCTTAACACATTGTAAAAACACAGTCTTTAAAGCAAAACGCTATTTCTGTGTGGACTGTATAAGCGAACAATTAAATTTATTCCAAAATTTGTACCTGATTTGCAGTGTGAATTTAACCCCTTATGTTTGGCCTCTGAATTGCGAGTCTTCGCATGGTTAATGAGCACTGTGTCAAATCTTCTCTCCATCTTTGCATTTCTGACCTAAGAGCAATCATCTTCTTAACCTTACTGCAGATAAACTAAGCATAAAAAAGCTTATCTTCTTTCCGTTGGCTTCTGCTTGTTTGCCAGAATGTCCCCTCTCATTTTTTTTCCTTACCAGCTTCTCTTGTGCTTGTGATTTATTTTTTTTTTGAAATAATTTATCTTACATTCAGACTTCTTTAACTGATGCTATATACCACCCCTGCTAACCAGTGTTGCTTTTCACTATTAGAATACCTTTAGTGCTATATAATTCAATGCAATATTTTTAATGCCACTGTTCTGTTATTAGCATAAATGTTATTAGTATGTTATTAGCATAAATATATATCCACCGATTTTTCCCATGCTTGTCACAAAAAGGCTTTCTGTTTTTAGCAGTGTTTTTATTCATTTTTTTTTAGTTCTGAAAAACAGGTCTCTGAATTTTCATAATGCTAGAATAAATATGTATATGAACTTTGCTTCCAAATTCCTCCCACTGAGAAGAATTAAGAATGAGAAGTTCTAAAAACACTATACTCAAGACTTTTAAAGACTGGCAAAAGTACATTTATATAGTTTTGTCTCTGTATGGGATGGTCTTTTTTGCAAACCCGTATCTCATTTGGGTCAAGTCCTATGCTGGAAATACTAGTCCTTGCAAGAACTTGAGGGCTTTGTTAGAAAATCTTTTAGAGTTGAAAGTATAACCTTACTTGAGTGAGGGGAAGTGAGCTCTTGAGCATGTGGTTTACAACATGGTAAAATTCCATAAAGTTTCTTTAGACTGTAATTTGTGCTTGCATGAAAGTTAAAATTGCTCACCAGAGCACTTGTTAAACTAAAGCTGATGATCTGTTTTAGACATGATACTGCCTGTGACAGTGTTAACAGCAAAATATACTCCAACTTTTTCCTATCACCTAGTTACTGGACACATATCTTAAATGATTTAACAACTGCTGATAGAATATAGGAGCTGTCTTTTTGATAGGAAAGTTTACTCAAGTATCATTAATTATAGTGAATTATATTAATTACAGAAAATTATAGTGAAAGGCATAAACATATCTTCCTACAACCTATAAATTCTGAGCAGGCATAGATTTGCATTTAGACATATTTTTTAAGTCCTGTCTACATGCTGTATGTGTTTTTTTTTCTTTTTTTTTCTTCCGAAGTTGGATAATGGAAGGGAAGGTACAACTCATTAATGTCTTTTGAGAGTTCCTTTGTGATAAGCTGATCGTGTGGCAGGCACTTCCATACAGATAGCATAACACAGACCTCTCTGGATTGACCATAATTCAGTTAATACGGCCCATAAGTATGATAGCAGCTTGAAAGTGTACTTGGCATGTTAATTGTCCTATCACTGATATAGTTTCTCAGGTGAGAAGTCCATCATCATGGAGCCTTGCTGTATTTTATTTTTCTTGACCAAGCTAGCATGGCAGCTTGCAGCAATATCCACTGCAAAGATGGCCCCTGGTTTTGACTTTGTGCAATCCTAGATTTGAATTGTTTTGGAGGAGAGTGAAGTCTTGATTTTATCGAACACCAGACTAATAACCTTATGTGAGCCATATGGTGTTAGGAGTCATGAGCTAGTTGAGGGAACTGATGGATCCGCCTAAATGGATCCCAGGGAAGCCAAGTGGTGTTTCAGCAAGGATGCTGGAAGCAGTGCAGTTGTTGGAACTGCACTGAGCAAAAGTAAAGCAGGAGTGCTTCTTGAGCAAAAGCTTTTGTGGATCTCGGGGACAGAAATTCTCCAATACGTCAGTATTGTTTGCATTCCTGGAACCTTTTGCATATGCAGTCCATACTATATTTTCCAGTTGAATGTCATAGAAGAGCTTTGATACAAGATCCTAGTCCCTTCAATTCATTAACGTAAAGGCATGAGAATTATTAACAAACTACAGACTCCTGAGAAGTAGCACAGAAGAAGGTATTTGCAGGAATTGCCTCTCTCTGATATAATAGAGAGTGAAGGAGAACTTCATCTGTCTGCTCCAGAACACTATGAAGAAAAATAAAATTCCCATGTTCTAAAGCTTCCATGGAAAGGAGCTTTAATTACTACACTGAAATTTACAGTCATATTTACTGTTCTGCAAATACTGCCCTCTATGCTGAAAATACTAGTAAATATTTTGATACCTTTCTCCTGTGATGTGGTATAGCTGACTCCTGTGAAGTCTTGCCATACTAATTTTATCACAAAACTGGGTTAGTCTTTTCTTTATAAAGTCACTAGAATTTAGTAGCCACAAAGGCAATTTGAGAAGTATGAACTAGTATTTCTGCAAAAGGGTTGATCACTTTTGAAGTTCGTCATAAAGATGAATTTATTTAAAAATTTTTCATAAAAGTACAAATTTCAGCTGCAAAAGTCAGATTTACCTCAGAAAGAAATAACAATCCTCCACAGCATCAAGAAAAAGTACATTAAAAAATGTCTATTTCCTTAGACTGTGGATAAGGAAAGCAGGAAAGGAAGGGACAAAGAAAAACTCTGGATAATTTGTGTGGCTCATTTCTCTATGTGGTTTTCCTGTCTAAGGAAGAATTTTAAAAATTGCTTGTATATGTTGAATTTTAAAATCAAACTTTTACTCATTAAACCTTAAGAGTATATTATTGCTTCATAGATTATGACATTACAGGTATGTAATCCTCCTGAAGAAACATGTGGCATATGGCACAGGTTGTATCATGTGACTGTTTCCTCATTTAAACTCTAATTCCTGAGGTCATGCAGATTTTAGCAGTAATATTAGGTTAATCTCAAAATGTTACCACAAATGAATGAAATGTATAAGTGCTTCTTGAAGTGATAACTCTAAGGACAAAAGCATGTAACATTTTCAAAGAAAGTACTACAGGTCTTTGTAGCTTCAGAAGAAAACTTGAAAACATTAAAAAAGCCTGTCCTAAAGCGTAGGAGGTTAAAAGAAGGATGAATCAAAAATGATTACTCAAGTCTTGACAGATAAGCTTGTCACCTGGATTTTGAGGATCAAATGATTTTTTTGGATTAATATTTTGAAATGCCTGATACAAAGCTGGATTACATCAGAGAACCAAGCTCTGGTTACTTCTAGCGAAGTCTGCTGTAATGGGAATAAAATGATAAAGCAGAGATACTATTGTTAAAGCATGTCTAAGCAGGTATATTGAAATGCTTCCTGACTTTCTGTTAGTTTTGTGTGTATGTCATGCTTGTAGCTACAACTTTATTATACTGAAGTATATATTGCTTGTATTGCATATCCCACCCTGTTCTCATCTTTCAAGGTACTTGAGCAGAATTGAGAAGCCATAGGAGCTTCAGGAGAACTTTAGTTGCTTTCCAAAACAAAGAAGCTGACTCATAGAACAGTGTCCAAAGCTATGGTCAGAGAAGTATTGGGCAATATTCCTGGTTATGGAAAGCAGATTCCCAGTTCTCAGCTGTAAAGAGAATAATGCCTCTATGTTGCTTAAAATATATATATATATATATATGTATTTTATGACACCTAATAAGTTGATGATATTAGAAGAGTTGATGATCTAGAAGAAGCTGTTGGTAAATTGTTACAACTATCATGTGAAATGATGCCGTTGTGATGTATCGGGGAATGAGAGAGTTAAACCTCTCCTCATCTTCAACCGAGGTGGAAGGGGGTTAACCTATGCAACCTCTGTAAGGGGCTAACGTCTCCCATTCTTCAATAGCTACTATTGCATTACTTGCAGAATTCAGATGCTAACAGTAGTGAACTGAACAGTTCAGACTCGATAGATGCCATGATCATTAACTTCATGCCCTGCTGCTCTTTACCAGCAGACCTAAGTCATAACTTGCATCATCATTACAAGTCCTGTTTATCACCTTTCCTGAGTAAAATACTGTTGATATTTCACACATTCATGAAGGGTTGAAAATGAGGCCTCTATTTTATTTTTGCTACTGATATTATGGCAATGTGAGTAGTCTTTTTCCAGCAAGACATTTGATTTGCAAAACAAATCCTTTCTTCTGACTCACCTTTCTTACAGCGTATTTTCCAGCTTAAGTACATCCTTTGAATTCCCTTTTAAATACCATCTGTTCTAAATGAAAAATAATTCAGGATGCTGTCTTTATATTCAAATTCCTTAATAGTGTGTGTGGATACCACCATATGTTCTCTCATTTCTGAAAGGAAATTCTTTCAGAATCCACCTGGGTAGCAGCTGAATAGGAAACCTACTGAGTGTTATAGTCCCCAAATGTGTTGCTTCCTGCCCAGATCTCCACGTGCAAGTCCTCTGTGCTGTGCCCAATGTCCTCTAACATTGCTGTCTGCTTAAATCTCTGCATGACTTGCCTGGTGTCATGCAGAGTAAATGGGGACTTACATACAAGCATGCAAGTAAGAGGGGAAGTTTTTCAGACTGAGACCTTCTCTGCCTGATATCTTTCACTAGGACGGTAGTGATGATCAGCGCTGAGATTAGCACTCCTGGGCATCATAATAAAACTTTTTCCCTTTTACATGTGGCCAGAGGGACATAAAAGTATATTCTCCCAGAGCTGTTTGTGTTATGAATGTGGAGGAGAATGTATGCAGGGCCAGAACCTACTAATGCTAATCCCAGTACAGGAAAAAAAGCATGATTTTTAAACTCTCTTTATGTTCGCCTAGATTTGGAGGCCTGGGAGCCAGATGAACTTTTGGTGCAGCTCCATATAGCTACAGGGCTAGAACTCCATGGGAATGTTTTTTCTATACCACACAAATCGGTGTTTTAAAAATCATTCTCAGTCCACCAAAATGGTGAAGGAAGATGTCCCAGAACAGTTAATGAGCCTGGGTGATCCTCTGAGCCACCTGGATTAAGTTCTTGTTCTTGCATCTTACCATATTTATATGGAAACTTGTTACCCCCCAGGCTGGTTATTTGTGGAAAGAGTAGAAATGGGCAGGATGTTTCAATTTCTCTTTGAAGCTTTTTCTCACTAATCATGAAATATTAGGGGCAAACCCAGTTGTCAGGACTCCAACTTGGGTTTTTGGAAGCTAGAGTTTAATTTCTTGTTCCTTAGAACATCATGCAAATAATTAGAATACTTTCAAAAGAAGAACCTAAGAAATCTATTTGAGAATAACTAGCAGCCTGTTGGTTAAAATACAGAGCAGTACTTTGAATCTAGGTTATTGACTATTAAAAGGTATATAATTTGGATCAGAAGCGTTTCCAAGCGAAATTTCCATTGATATTTACACATTCCTACAAACCTGTTCAGATTAATTGGTGTTTTCTGCCAGTTTGGCTGGAAAATTCCCAGTCATCTGTACTTGACATAAGTTGTGGTGATGTATAAATAGCCAAAGACTCATAGGGATAGCTGCGATTAATAAGAGCTGCAGATAAGGTGTGCTAGTCATGGACCCTGTTGTCAGGGCGAACTAACATACTGGCAGCTTTGCACCATCTACAGAATCATTTTCCTGCAAGAGAATTCCATATTTAATTTTACGGCATTCACATTAAGTTGAAATACTTTATTGCTTTAGCCCTTCATGTAGATCTAATATTTAATATAAAATCCCTTACGCCTAACTTACCATAAAATGGCATAAGAAATAGCATATGATAACCTTAAGGCACGGAAGGACATGATAATATATGGAACAGCTTGGTACCTATGAATAATAATCATAGGAAGTATATGTTCAGTTCAATTTTACTTATGCCAGAAGAAAATAAAGACTAGAAGCTGCTTCACCTGAGAAGTGAGACATGAGTAGAGCTTTCCAGGGTCAGAAGTCAGGGCAAGTTGAGTTGCTAATCTACCAATAAGTTACTTTATGCAGGATAGGATAATTCATATTAGCAGTTAATACCTTTATTTATCTTATTAGGGTAATAGTCTTTTGTATAGATTAGGACACTTTTGCATTGCTGTTAACTTGATTAAAGAATTCATTCCTAGATTTTGTTAGCTGTGTTCTGACCTGATATAACCACATCTTTTTTCAAAATTGATCTCTGAATTCAGGGAAGGGACTCCTTTCAAGTGTGGATATTGGGTTAGCAACTGCTGATTTTTGAATTGACTTTGTAGTTTTTAAATGTAAACATTTTCTATTCACTTAACCCCTAATATTATTCATTCTGTATTACTGCAAATCTCTACTGCTATAGATCTCTTATGAGGCATATGTTCTTGGTTGTTCTTTATTTAACCAAAATATCATATATGGCTGAGAATATAAGTATTTTAAAATGTTTCTTTCTAGGCTAAGGTTTTGCATGGACTCCTTGAATCTTTCTGGTTCTCAGATTATAATATCTGGGTATTGATATTTATTTTTTTCTTTTCATTTATTGTGCACTTATTTAGTGTGCACAAGAACAAGTTAATCATTTTGGTAGTGGTGAAAGTATTCTATTTCATATGGTTTCACAATTCAGGCACTCCTTCAAGTGCTAGAAAGTATATTTCTGATACAGGTCCTGCTTGAGTCTAAGCTCTCTCTTTGTAATCCTATTAATTAGCTAATTTTAGAAGAGCAGACTGAATGCTTGGTCTCAGTAGGATTGTTCTTGGACTAAAGCACAAGAGCAGGATGTCTGGGTTCTTTGTCCTTTTTTTTTGCCAAATTACTGTACTTCTTTGTGTGACACCTTTTGCTTAAAATGTGACTAACACATGAAGTGTTTGAGTGTATTTAATATTAGTAAAAGGCTTTGAGATCCCTGCACAAAAGATGCTCTAAATAATTCTAAACATGAGATATTCTAGATTCTTATCTCTGAATGGTTTATTTCTACAAATGCTAATGAGTGTCAGGGACCTGAGTACATGAATTGGTTTCAGTATGTATTGCAATAGAAACAGTCCCCCAAGGTCTGTGAAAAAAAGAACAGCTCTAGTAAAGACTAGGCTAAACTGAATTTGGAGTGAAAGGAGGTTTGCTGTTTGCACACACATAGACATGGAAAGAATGAAGTCCTGGAAGAAGAGTGGCCATTAGCTTTGCTAATGCATTTATAGTTTCCTGGGCCTTAGGGTGAGATCTCACCTGCAGGAACATGGTTTGCTGTGGACACAAGCCTGCCCCAATTCCCTGCTCAGCTTGCAGTCCTGTTGCTTCTAGAAGTGAGGCTTGCATTGGATTTATTAGGATAGTATTAAATTAAAAACTATAAGAGGGAGGAGAATGCCAACAAGTGGATATAATACCAAGGCCGATGAAGGCTGTAAAGCTCTGAGTTGGAGAGCAAGCTCAAAGCTGGAGCAAGCAAGCTCAGATTAAGATGTGAGCCTCAGTATCAAGGATTTATCAGAATATATAATACTATGCATAAAATATCTAAAATAGTGCTACAGTTTTATTTCATTGTGACCAAATCCTGCTGCTATTTTTGAAATAGTAAAAGAAAAACAATACAAGATAAAACATAAAACCTATTGTATCACATCACTGTGGTTTTATGGGGAAATAAGGAGAGAAGGGCAGAAGGAGAAACTGCATATGGGTGTCTATGTAAATTTGGTGAGGAAATAATTCACTTTTTTGTGTTCTTTTTTGATATCTGATATCTACTGAATATTTTGCAGGCACATATAATCTTGGAAAAATGTAAGTAGAATTAATAATTGTCAGTAGATAATTTCTTAATGTTTCTGAGTTGATCTACTTTCCAACCTGAAGTTGGCCAACTAATTCAAATATAGATTTATTAAAAGAA
This sequence comes from Rhynchotus rufescens, assembly GCA_032273925.1. NCBI lineage: Eukaryota > Metazoa > Chordata > Aves > Tinamiformes > Tinamidae > Rhynchotus > Rhynchotus rufescens. Next base: position 10,008 of record JAVCKT010096466.1, read on the forward strand.
AATGGTCACATGCAGGGAAAGAAACCTACCTTTTAACTTATATAATATACTATAAATAACTCAGTCAAATGAATTTTGACCTCTCAAATGTAAATTTAATTTGCTCATAGTATGAATAAAAAACAATGAAAATGACTATTAGAGAAAATTGCATCTCCTAATTGAAAGCAGTATCTGGGCTTTATTATCCCAGACAGCAGATGAGCTGCCTTAACCACCAAACCATTGGTTCTTCTGGCATGTGTCTTCCCCATTTCCACTGACACTTTATTCTGGGCTGAAAGTTTAATTAAACAAAACACATTCTTTTTGTTGTCCCATCTTCCTTGGGATGGGAGGGAAAGCACTCAGAAATAAAAAATAAATAAATAAATAAATAAAAATAAACCCTTTCATTGTCTTGCTTCTTGCAGGTCTGTGATCATTTTGACAGGACTATTGAAATGAACCCCTACTCATGATTGATCCATTTATAGATCTTAAAATAGCATGAGGCAGCTCATGCTCATGCCACTCAACAGAGCCAGCATCAGGGTAAAGGCAGGATGGCTAGTGCCTCCAGGACTGGAGTTGCTCAGGTAGCCACCCCTGAAGAGCAAGGCCAAGCCCTGGCAGCCCCTTAAGAGCAGTCCAGTGAGGCAGTGAGGGTCGTGTGGCAGGGCAGCAGTTCTGCTTGGGAAACCTGGCAAGCCCAGGAGCCTTTTCCCATTCCCTTCACAACCTTCATCACCTCACACTAGCCACATCATGCTTCTTATAGGCCTCAAATTAAAGGAAGTTCAGGGACACTTTGTTCCTCCCTCCATTCCCTATGTAATTTCTACATGGAAAGAGTGGTGGAGTATTGGACAGACTGACAAGGAAGTAGTGGAGTCACCGTCCCTGGCAGTGCTCAAGAACTGTGTAGATGAGGCACTTATGGACATAGTTTAGCAGACGTGGTGGTAATGGGATTACATTTGGGCTTGAAGATCTTGAAGGCCTTTTCAACCATTCAAATTCCAGGATTCTATGATCCCTTCCTAGAAAGCTTACAAGCAAACATTGAAAACACATAAAGAATGAATCCAAACTTCAGTATCTGGTTAGTTGTAACCATATCCTGTTGTTTAAATTAAGCAGGCAGAATGTCTTTGGACTGTACTCATGTTTTTCCACGGCTTTTAAGTTCCATGCCAAAATTTTATTTCAAAGTAGCAAAAGCGTATTTGCCTTTGGGTATAAAAGTGATTGCACCCTGTTTCAACTGGAGATAAAATAGAGGGAAAGAAAAGATTGTCACTAGCTCTTCTGAAACTTTGATTGATAACCTGATTTTAGTTTCGGGGCTGTCATGTTAGCTCTTAACTTTACATCTGTTGTAAGGGGTAAGTGACCCCAGAAGAACCCTGAGTGAATACTAACGGATGACTGATCTCCTCGCTTTACTCTTTAGAGCCTTTGAGAAGTTGAAATTCTGAGGAATTTTCCAGATGTGGCCAGAAGGAAAGCAGATTCCTGCTGTTCTTGCAACACTTGCTCATCAGCTTCCACGGCTTTTAGATTAATTTTATGCTTGATTTATTATTATTTAATCTTTTGCATTTTATTTATTGCTGTTGCTTGTGTACTTTCCTGTGTTCTTTCTACAGTGGATACCCTAGGCTCATTTTTTAAATGCAATCCTTCTACTTGCTTCAGCAGTAATGGAGTCTAGCCTCTCACCACTTTCTGGTTTAAATCAGAACTTGTTCTCCACCCCAAAGTTTTGTTTTTCAACTTTAGTCCATCTATAAATGTAATATACTAAATTTGACATATGCAGAAGCCAGTATTAACAAATAAGATTGTGGATTGCTCATCAAGCATTCAATAAATGCCACAGCTCAGCATGGGTAACTTTATTTTTGCTCTATACAGATTTAAATTTTGTAGTTTCATGCAGAAGTATTTATCTTGCACAAGCTAGTTGTTAGCAGTCTCTATAGTAATTAATATTTTGTAGACTGTAGTGCAGTTATTCCTCAATTGCTCTAGATGCTTAACCTGATTACTAGCTCAACTGGCTATAGAAAGAGGAAGAATATAGTTTAATGTGGGTGAAAACTGCAATTGTTCATCTCCTCAAAATAAAATAAAAAACCCCAATGTAGCTGATCTAGTGAGGGTGGGGAGAATAATCTTACTGTATTTCCAACTGCAGACTCTCTGTAAAAAGAAATAGTGTTATAAACAGAAACTTTCCTAAAGCAATGTTCTGTTGTCTCAAAATTTGAGGAGGATAAACTCCAGGAAATAAAAAATCCAAGAGAAAAACTTCTCTTAAAAGATTCTCTATGAAGAAATGTGGTTTGTGTTAAAATTTTTACATACTTTTTTTTTTCATTTATTGAAAACCAAATTGTAATACATTGAAAATGTACTCATTTTCTCTTTCTCAGTAAAGACAAAAAAATGCTATTTGGCAAATAAGCTTGGTGGCTAGGGAACTTGGAGATGATAGGAGTCAGGGCTGGACCACTAGCAACACTAGCTTGTTGAGCAATATATATATTGAGCAATATATATAATAATAATATATTGAGCAATTGGTTGGATTTGTATTAGTGTCTCACACGTATCATTTTTACCTAGGATGAGTTTCCTATACTTTTGTGTATGATCTCTGATTCTTTGTTTTTATTTATTTCATAGGGAAAATTGACCTCTACAGTGTTACTCTCAGAGCTGGAAGATGAGTAAATCCTCATATAGGCTTTATTTATTTTTCTTTTCTCCTCTCTCCAGTATGGACCTCCTATCAAGGAGATTAACCTTGAAGAGGGCTGACAGTTTATTTTATTTTATTTTATTTTATTTTTAAGTAGAATCATAGAATACTTAAGGTTGGAAGGGACCTCAGAGGTCAGCTAGTCCAACCCCCCTGCTCATGCAGGGACAGCTAGAGCACGTGGCACAGGGCTGCGTCCAAGCGGGTTTCAAAGATCTCCAAAGAAGGAGACTCCACAACCTCTCTGGGCAGCCTGTTCCAGGGCTCTGTCACCCTCACTGTCAAAA
>JAVCKT010096467.1:593-13043 GCA_032273925.1 Rhynchotus rufescens
TTTTAAAAAAAAAAAAAAAAAAAAAAAAAAAAAAAAAGGGAAATGTCATATCACACTGTTTACACCACTTGATGCCTACATCTGTCCAGATATTGGCAATGTCACTAAAACTCTTGCTAGAAATCTTTCTAATTGCCTTTACTTTATGGTAACCTAATTTAATCCTATGGTTGCCTTATCAAGTTCTGAACTATTTCAAGGTATTTCCTCCTTCAGTCACTCTTTTTTCTCTCAGTCCTATTTTGGTGAAAACTACCAATTCACAAAGGGCATGGTTACCACCATCAGAATTGCTGAAACTATATAACTACTGAATCAGCCTTCAAAATGACTCTTATTAGTATCTTGCTTTTGGAACCGTAAGGCTCTAAGCCGGCAAGGCTTTGAAAAAAGTCCTCCTTAATTGGAATCTAAAGAGTCTGTGATAAATAGATATGTCTAATGGTATAAGGAAGTGGTTCACTGACTTGGAAGAAGTAGAACCCAAGCAAGATAGGAATCAAATTATCCAGTAAAAGTAATGGTATCTTGACTAAAAGGAGACACACTTTTTTTGTGACAGTACCATTGGAGAGCTGATATTTTTGATCAGAGAAGATGATATTCTTTAAACGTTCTTAGTTCAACAAAATTGAAGAGTTGCTTTGCAGTTGCAAATGTTTTTTAGTAACAATACTTATGAATGATAATTTTGCTGGGAACGTTGTCAGTTCTATTTACTGCTTTTTTGGCATATCACTTGCATTTGAAATATAAATAAGTCAACTGAGTTCAAGTTCAATATGCTGAAATTAAATTTCAAAGAAATATAAATTCTCTTTATATTTAATTGGAATACTTTGGGGAGAGAGGAGACGGGAAAGAGAGTGAAGTGGAATTGAACAGAACTTTATGGAGATGAATTCCATGTACTGCAGTGAGAGGGGGACAAACAAATGAATTTTGAAATTGGCAGGCTCAGCAATCTCTTAAAGCTCTTTGTTTCCTTAGATTTTACAGCAGTGTGTGTGGAAGACTAAGATTTTTGTTCTGTTGGTGAAATTCCTGACAGCTTAAAAGGTTTAATGGAGTAAAGTACATTAAAGACTACCTTCACCCCCCCACACACTCATTTCTCACTTGTTGTCTATTGTAAAACATGTTGAAAGTCAGTTAAGTTGACATCCAGACAAAGTTCACGATAGTTCATGAATAGAAGCATTATCAACAGGTTGTGAAAATGCTGTTACTGAAAATTATCTGTTATTATCTGCTGAAAAAAAGCTCTATGAAAGATTTACTCTTCAAAAAAGCAAGCTATAAAGCATTAAAAATGCTAATTAAAATTCATTAATATAGCAATTTCCTATTAAAAAAAAAATTACATTGCACTGAGTGAAATGTTTCCAAACACACTGCTTAAATTTTTAGTGTGCTAGTTTTTCCTCTAAATTTATGCCAGTTAATGAAGATGTGGGGGATGCAAATTACGTTTTTAATGCTCATGATTCTAGTTTGGTACATCTGTTGCTGCGTTCTTTAGTTTTTGAATACTTGTGTGGTTACAGTATTTCACAGAAAGTCATTCTCTGAAGAGCTGAATAGAGCTAAAGGTTACTATTAACCTAATTATAACTTTTTATATTAACTCGGATTTTTTTCTTTTGCAGTAGTCAACTAGAAAACTCTCTAATGTAAGATATTTTCCCAATTCCACATACATAATTCCTATTGATGTGAAGGACAGCATGGCATTTAGAGCATGTTTTAATCTGTAGTGGTTCCTTCACTTTTGTAGCACCAGGAAATAATTTCACTAATAATATTGTGTTTTGGAAAACCATATATTGCTTTCTGATATGTCTTTTATCACAAAGCAAAGCATAGAACAATCTCTTCTGTCCTCTAGTAGAAATATTAATCAGTGCAAGATGTCTAAACTGATTCATCAGGGTTGATAGCTCTCCAAAGTATCAACTTTCCTGCAGTTTCAACTTGGATAACTTTTTATTGACTGTAGGGAATCAGACGGAGTTACAAGAATCACAGTACGAGTTTATCATCTTGCCCCATTTATTACAGACTCTAGCACATTTTTATACAGTAAGCTGCGCTCCCAACCAATCATGATTTTACATGCTCTCCTTTTGTCACTATCTTGTCACTTGTCTCTGGAGCTGGCATCCAATCATTGATCAATGCACAGTTTTGTTTCTGCTTCAGAGTCACATTTCTGGGTTTCTTCGTCATGACCCAGTTCAGTCTGGCTATGTCAGCGGTTTACTCTATCCGCTTGCTCTACATCAGCAGTTTACTGTATACACTTGCCCTGCATCACTAGTTTATTGCACGTACTTGTTTGTTAAGGATCCCAACAATTGACCATGTTACACTCTACTGCACGTTCAGACATTTTAGTACAAAACATCTCTACACATGAAAATGAAGATGGTGATAGAAATTGCAAATTACCTGGTAATAAAGTGCACATGAATTTTTGAAATGCCAGCCGTAGATCACTTGTAATAAGGAAATAATTACTGTGAAGTAAATCAAAATTGTTGTAACTCTCTCTTGTTTCCTATATATATGATCCCTCCTTAACTGTAAGTTGTATGAAATTCCTTTTCTCTTTCTATACAAGATTGTATTTGATTCCGGAAAAAGTTACTTAACTTGCAATGCTGTTAAATTTGCAAGTATCTCTAAACTAGGGAACTCTAATATTCAGAGTTGTTAGGTGGAGTTCTTGGAGTTAAATAGCAAGAGAATTTTTCACTATGAAAGTAGGACTGGGAAAGGACTACTTTCTGCTCTAGTTCTGAGACACATGTTGTTTGTTGGATCCTTTACCTTAGGCTGGAATGAGCATGTAGTGGTAGGGTGGGCTTATGTATTCTAATTACTTCCTTATAAGAAAACTGAGAATAATATCATGTTTTGTACAAAACTAATTTATTATGTATAGACCTTCATAAGTAGAGATGAAGCAGTTGCAAAAGAGATGTACAACAATACCTTCTTACTTGGCTGAATTTATTTCTTAACTCAAACTGTGTATTCGGTATTGAAAAAAGTGGATTCAGCTAATTGTTGTATTTTAATAAATATAATGTAAACTATTGTTATTTTTTACAATACAACTTAGATGAGATACTTTGCTATACTGTTAACTTTTTTACTTAACTTTTTATTACTGTTTTTGCTTGCCATCTTTGAAGTAATTGTCACATTAAAATTTTATGTGTATTACCTATAAATATTCAAAAAGCTTGACTCTTAGGACAACCGATGCCTTTTAAACTGAAGGTTCTATTGATGCTGGTTAACTACCTTAAATTACCTTGGCATGATATGATTAAGTCTAGCTTCCTAAGTGTGATCTAAACTTCTCTTTCTGTAGAACTGTAAACTGTGCCTTGCTGAAGAAGCATAGTTAAATGAATAGCTTTGGAAAAGCGGTGTGAGGATGGGTCAAAGAAGGAAGTAAGAGGAAGAGAGGGAAGGGGGAGAGAGGAAGGTCAATATATTTGGACCTGAGTTGTAATTTGAACAACTCGAGAAGTGCTTTCCAGTATATCAAAATCCATTCAAACCACTAGTGATAACATGAGCCTTGTCTAGATTCCAAAGAAGTCTACTAACAATTATTGTTATAAGAGAAATGAGATTCGCTGCCAAGTGGCTGATTAACATTGAATTTGTAGATATTTATTTACGAAAGAGAAATTTTCTAAAAAAAAATACAGCCCTTCTGGTTTCTGGCAAGTGAGTATAGTTGTTTAAGAGTGTACTGTTACAGTATACTAATTGGATTTGGTCCTTGGTAATCGTAAGAAAAAAATGCTAGTTTGAATTTATTATTCATTATTCCATTACATCTTTGATTTGGTCTCTTAGTCCTACAGGAACATCTAGGATGCTGCAGCACACTTCCAAAGGCCCTAAGCACCTATAGCAAGGCATCTGAACCCTACTTTGACTATGTGGGGAAAAACATATCTGCAGTGGGTGGATGTCAAAAGCATCAAAAGTATTCTTAAATATATGGAAATGCTCACTCAGCAATTTACACCTGAAGATTTTTGCATTTCAGTTTCTATTGAAAACTCGAACTTGATAGCTGAAAAAAAAAATCCAGTGAAAGATTATATTGGGGGGCAGGAAGGGAAGATAGTTTTGGGATAAGAGCATTACATGTGTTGTAATGGTTTTTGTTTTACTATGCACACATCTTTGATCTGTTTATACTGTATTTTTTCATATACATATTAACATCACATCAGATATTAAAACATTTTTTTGTATAGGCATGCTTTGTTTCTAATATGTAAGTAATCTCTCTAACTTATTTCATGTTCTCTTGCCTTCATCATCGTTTTCCTGTTGTAACATTGCTACTACTAAAGCCCTAAACAAGTTGCTGTGAACTGCAAAAATTTCTTTTTCTTTCATGTTATCTCACCCTCTAGAATGCATCTGTAACTCTACTTATCTTTATCTCAGTACTCATGATGCAATAATCCATTCCTGAAAATTATTTGAAACTTGTTAAGTGTGGAAGGCTACAAATAGCTCGGATGTACAAATTACATTGTGTAGAAATTTGGGATAAACTAAATGACATTTCCAAAGCATGGATATATGGATACAAAGCACTAAAATGTAATGATTTAAGATCGTCAACTATGCCTTCAAATTTAATTACATTTTTAACTTTTGTTATATATATATGTTTTTTATATATTTATATATATATATATGTGAAGAAGTGTTATAACAAGTTCAAACGCAGTGCCTGTTGTTGCAGGTACTTTTGACAAATGATAAAAGATTTATGAATATTATGATGTTATGGAGTTGCATGTTTCAAAATATCCAAGTTACTTCTGAGAGTAGAATAGTTATTCTAAATTACTCTTGAAAATTATTTTCTGTAGTACGTGCTGGGGAATGTTCTCCAAATATAAATGTATGTTTGTTTGTGTGTGTGTGTGTGTGTGTGTATGTATATATGTATATATTTTTTAAAAGTAAACCACAGTTGGTTAGTAAGAAATTAGATATTTTGTACATTTGGTATTTGATAGACATATTTCATTATGCTTTGCCCTTTTAGGTCAAAAACTAATCTGTGAGGAAAGAGAAATTTTTTGAAATACTTATTTTTTTATTGTCCTCTTAGGTGGCAATGCATCACTGCACTGCAATATTATGCACCAGAAAAAAAATCTTAAAATGCCAATATAAAAAAAAGTTGTCTATTAAATAATATTTTCAATGTTAGAGACAAGTTTTATTGATAAGAAAATGTTCTAAAAAAAGATTCATCTTTGATGATGCCCCATTAAGAGTTAAAAGGGTATTAAAGGTTACATTTTATGACAGTATTTTTAATTTTTTATTTTTCCTTCTGTTTTCCAGGAAATGGAACTGTGCAATATTCCCAGTCCACATATACAAAAGTATGTTAGTGGCCTGACTCCAGTAATGGTGAAATCTATGTTGATTGTTGGCTGTCAAGATGTTGAAACATTGTTGGAACAACTACACTAAATATCAAGAAAAAATATTGCTTACAAAACTAATCCTGCAAAATGTAGCTATCGAATTTTTTCTTCTGTTAAATGCTCTAAATGAAGACTGTTTGCATCACATTAGTGGGCCAACTGCATGTCCATTTCAGTAAGGGCTTTGTTTTCATCATATAGTAGAGTCAGATCTATCGCTTTGAAAAATTGATGCTTTTTTTTACATAATTCATGGTATAGTTGCTGCTGAGATGAGTAGAAAGTGTTTAATATATTCATGATACTACTTCTGAAACAGTTTCAAGGTCAGGCATTTAACTGATGCCAGATTCCAATTCTATCAGTGTTGGTCTGCTCATTTAGAAATGACAAAAGAGCGTTTTAAATAACTTCTCCTGTCTGAAGTGTATACAGAAAACATTGTGAAGGCTTTACCCTTGATTTATGTCGACTTTCCTGCGTGACAAGAACTATTCATTTTACAATATGTGTTTTATTTTGAGAAGTGGCATAATTGTTGAGAGTCTTTGAATCTTTGGTCAAGGAATACAAAATCTTTCAAAGAACAATTTTTTGTTGTTGTTGCCCTGCTTGTACAATGTTTGCTTTTATGTTTGTTGGTGTTTGCTTTCGGTTTGGATTTTATTTGTCAGTGTTGGTCTGTGAGCTTTCTACTTTCAGGGGTGCAGTCAGGCACAAGAAAAATGGATATGTGCATGCCATCCAGGGTGCCAACAGTCTGATCATGCATCTTTGTCCTTTGGTCTCCCAAACCAAATCTACGGGATGCTTTTTCCACCCACCCCACCTCCCCGCCGTTGTCCTGGGCTTCCTTCCAACTCCTTGATGTGCTTGGACAGTGTATTCTTAGATATGCTCCAAGCCTTGAAGCTGCTGAGCAGCAGGTGAAAAGAAATGCTTGCCTTCCACTAGGCACTCTTTGTGTATCTAATGTCTTTGGCATCTTCATAGGCCTGGGAAGATAAGGATTGGGGAGAATTCATGTTTACCATAGTATTCATGTGACCGTTTTCAAGCTCAGAGAAGAGTGAGGCAAACAGTCATTCAAACAGATCTTTCTCTCTTCAGTTGGCTTAATTGGGGTGTCTGTGGCTTCCGAGGATGTTACAGTACCTGGCATTGTTGAGCAAGCAAGAGTTCAAAATTTCAGTCTTAAAGTCATCTTGAAGCTAAGGAAGTAAAACATTGAACAAGCAAATCTTTGGAAAGTTACTTTGCATGTTTAGACATAACAAAAGGAAGCTCTGTTGGAGAAAATTCCAGTGAGTGACTGAAGTCTTCCAAAATCGTGATTTGTCAACTCAGTGACTTTATTTTGTGGTGAGTATGGACTCTAAAGAAGATAGAGCTGGAAGGGAAAGAGGAAATTTATGAGGAAATATGAATGATAAAGTATTCAATATTTTTGCTTTTTTATATGCTCAGTGACACTCACTTGAGAAAGCTTCCTACTGGTATTTTGCTTGTAAGTGTAATGCTTATTTAAGCGTATCCTAGGTCCCTCAAGAGCTGGGAATTTAAAAATAAAAAATAAAAAAAAAAAAGGGGGGGGGGAGTGGCAAAACAATGAAGTAATTCTCCCTGTTTATTCAGTTTTGTTGAAATAGGATGATACTGTCATAGTGCTATGTACTGCCAGCGTAAGACAGATGGGTTGTCTCCTGGGAGGTCTGTGCCCCTAAGCTATAAAAGAGAATTTTAAAACTCAAGTGAAGTTAACTTTCTTAAAGTTACTGCAGTATTCTCAAGAAACAGTCCTCTGTGTTTTCACTGTGTGCTTTGGAGTTCTTGTAATATTTTTCCCTCTTAATATTAGAAGAAACCAAAACTTGAAAAGAGTTGGAGAGACTTTTCTCTCACATAATGTTGTCCTTTAGTTTGAGTATGAAGTACTACAGTGTTTGTTGGACCTGCCCTGTTTCATTTAGACTCGGAATTTTATATTATGAGTTGGTAATTTATTTTGTTATGTCAGCAAATGGGTATTTTGTGGGTCCTGCAAGACATTTCAATGGTGGTAAATTTTTTTCTGTTCTTTGATCCAGTGTTTGCAGTGTTTGTGTAGGATGCTGCTCCATGATTTAATTTATAATGTTCAAAAAAATTCTCAAATCATCAACTTGTGGCTGTTCTGGGAATCCCTTGTTTCAAAAGATCCTGTAGTGCTGATGACACTGTTAAACTATAAAGCTGCGTTAGTGTTAGTACTTGGAGGAGAAGACACCTAAGCAGATGGAGTCCTGTCCACCCCCGCGCCCTCCTTCAGGAGGAAGAGTCTGATCTCCTTGATATATATATAGAAAATCCTATGCACCGCTATAATTAGAAAGGGGACAAAGTTTCATTCATTTCTAATACTTCCTCAATCTGTGTTTGCTTTTGGTTACATATGAAATAAACTGTAGTTGCGGTTTTCAGAGAACAAGAAAGAACAGTTGTTTGTTTATTTTTACTCCTTGCATGCTGACTTGCTCACTACTCTCACTTCATAAATATTTTTTTGCTTATTACCAGACTGTCTTGAATCTTCTGACCAAATTCAGATTCTCTTTTGTGGCTTCTTATTAAGTTGTTATTCTTTGAGACTGTTATGGGTTTGCTGTTTTACTACTCGGTTGCGATAAGAAGTTTCCACAAATAAAAGACTTTGTCATTGACTTCTTTATCTATTCTTGGAAAGAGATTGGAGTAGCTCTTGGGACCAGCTGACATTTTGTCAGGAGTGAAAGCTACATATCATATATATTTTAGCAACATACAATTAAAGGTATAAATAAAAGAAGACCTTTGTTTATATATTTGTGTGAGTTTATTTGTATAAAATAAAATGCATAGATCAGAATAAGCACTAGGTATGTTAAATTGGAATAATCAATCATCTTTTATAATCTCAAAGTATCTTTCAAAAAGTTATTGCACTTCTTAGGCCATATGAGATATCCTTTAATAATAAGTTGTTAGTGTTTCTGCTGCTGAAAAGAGAAGCATACAAGTTTTATGAGACAAAGTGGCATTTCTTAAGTGAAAATGCTGAACTTGTGGTTGGTCCAGAAGGAATATCTAGTCTTGACACAGAGCTAAGAATTGTATTTAACCTCTGGTTGTGCTGGCTTGAGTAAATGTAACTTATTTTAAATGGTTACTATAGAACAATACTGCTGATAAGAACCTTAATTTACTGTCACTCTTGGCAATTTTTATCAAAATACCAATAGATAATCTCTTAACACAGCAAGGTAACTGTATAGCATAGAGAAATAATTGGGAGGGTTATATATCCTTTAAGGAGAATCTCCATTCGTTTAGTTACAACAGTCTTACCTGAAAGTGATGCACAGTCAGGTCCGTTCCGCATCAGGTGCTTTTCCGAGTGCCTTGGAGCAGGTCCTGAAGGTCACTGCATCAGCGGGAGCTGCCTCTCTCTGCTGGGATCTTGCCTGGAGCCTGCTGCCCCGTTTCCCTTGAAGAGATTAAAGCACAGCATTTTTGTTTCAGCCTTTGCCTGGGGGAAGGGGAGAAATGCAAGGTGGTCGGAGAAGTTAGTGGGAGGCAGGGAGCCTATGCCCCCAGCTCTCAGTCAGTTTTCCCATTAGACTGATGCAGTGAAATCTTTATCCCAGGAAAGCTGCTGGTTGTTAGGAGTCAGGGTTTCACCGTCAGTATAACAGGAGCAGGGATTTAGGACTGTTCTAATTCGTCCTGAAGAAGAAAGGAAAGCAATTTACTGCAAGAGATATTTAACAATATTTTACTGGCAGTAGATTAAGTTGCTTTTTATGTATTGAAATCTGATATAACTGAACCTTTTGGTTTTGTGTAGTCTAATTGTGTCAGATATTTCCTGTTTTCTTCCGTTTGTGTTTCCATCAGGCAAGGAAGAGGGAGTAAAATTCCCATTGCTGTAGATCTTAATTCTTTACATTCACCTATGTAGCTTTCATGTGACTCTATGCATCTGATAAATATCTAGATATTTATAGGTATATAGATATATAGATACCTGTATGATACCTTATATATGATATGATATTTCTCTAATGGCTGTAGGATGAAAAGTAGCTAAGAAGAATATTCTAATTTTGTTTTTACTAAATGTAAAAGAACTGTTTGATGTATATTAGCTTTTTTTTTTCTCTCTCTACTTAGTGATGGAAGCTAAGTTGCCATTTCTTTTGTCATTTGACTATGTGACTATATAAGGTGATATAGTAGTGGAATTGCCCAATAACTTGAAATAAGTATTGAAGTAATTACTGACAACTGGATAAAAATATACTTTGTTCCATCTTCAGAAATGTAATGAAGCTGTTAAACTTTTAAATTCCTGACACTACTTTAATTTCTTTGCTTTATAGCTGGACAAATAGTAGTTACAGTAACTGCTATAATTTTATTCTTTAACCTGAATGATGGGATTACTTAATTTTTTTTTTTTTGAAAAGTTGAAATGAATTGCATTAAAGTGACATATTAATAACTTGGAGATATCAGTTTCATTTCCCAGTGCCTACTTTGGGTCCTCATGGACTAATGCATCTTAACTTCAAAGCAGTTTCCTTAGGATCCAAGAATAGACCTTGATTGTGATTTCAGCATTAAAGATTGCTTGTGACTTTGATCACTTCCTTACATGCAAGGACAGCTCTTATGTTCATTCTCTCACTGAAGTGATTTTATGGACTGATTGTGTGGACGGCAGTATTTGAAAAAAATTATTTGAATATGCACCTAAACAAAATTGTTTTATATTTTTAAAAATATCATACAGGATAAAGAATGAGCATAAATTCTGTATCTGGTAATGATCTCAAATTCGTTCAAAACAAAACAGTGTTACTCTTCCTAACATTTTATTAGCAGAAGTCATGCTAGGCTATTCCTTTTGTGTGAGTTGCTCATATGTATGTATTTCTTTCTTTGGAAAACATCAGGGCTAGATTCCCTCCATCATTCTCATTTTGTGAGGAAAAACATTCACTAGGCAGGATTACATTTGCTTGTAGCTTTGTGTTATTTATCTTCCTAACTAGAAGTTATAGCATGAGGAAAAGGGATGAGGGAGACAGAGTCATTTCTTGCTACTGTAAGGTCTCTAGCCAGGGAAATGAATACAAGATGTTTCCTTGTAGGTGGCAAGAATTACCAGCTGTCGATAATTGCTTCAATGCTTATTTCAAATTGGTCAATTCCACTGCTATGCCACCTTTCCAGAAAATTTCAAATGGTTACATAGATGACAAAAAGAATGGAAACTTAGATTCCAACAGTAAGTATAGACAAAGAGCTAATTTTCTTCAAACAATTCTTTTGCATCTAGTAAAAACAAGATTAGGAAGTTCCTCTTAGCTACTTTTCAACCTATAGCCGCTATTTGTGCCTAAAATGAAATTTAATCTTGCTTGAGGGTGTCTAGTTGGATGTGGGAGTCAATTAACCCTTAAACTGAATTTTAATATTTAACAGAAATAACAGTCTAGAGTCTTTACAATTATATCCTCGTTCTGCTGTGGTGTGTAACACCCTCACTTATGAGATCTGTTTCTTTAGTTAGTGGTGCAGAACTTAGCTGCACTCTCTACTCTACCAACATTCATTCATTCATTCATTCATTCATTCATTCATTCATTCATTCATTCATTCATTCATTTTAGGGCTGAGATGTTACCTGAGATGCTTGTATGATTGTTGTGGCTGCAAAGTTAATGAAGATGTATGAGTCGGGTGCCTTCATCTCTGTGAGGTATGTGAAACCTTAGCTCTAGGAAAGTGTTAATGAGCTATCTCCTGAAGTGTTTGCAGCCATATCCTGTACCAGGTTGAGTTCTGTGGGAAAGCATTGATGCACAATTCTTTTAAAACAAACTCCTATGCAACTTTGGGTAATACTGTAAGTTCCTCTATTTCATTGAGAGAGTTTGCATTTAACTATTTTTTTTTTCCCTCAAACTTTATATATTTAGAACTCTGGTACTCTGTGAGCATTGAATGGAAATAAGGGTATTTGATTTGGCAGATCTGTTTGCTGAATTCTTCAATAACAGGTTTTATCCATCCTTCTAGCTAGATATCATTTTTGTATCTATTTTTGCAGGAAGATATTTTTTAGTTTTTTGAATTTTAGTTTTTTGGATTTTTGCAGGAAGATGTATTTTAGTTTTTCTATTTTTGCAGGAAGTTTTTTTTTAGTTTTTGGTACTTTAACTATATATTTTCATTAAGCCACATCATCCTCCTCATCATGTTAAAGTTATTGCAGAAAAAATGAATTGAGATAGTTGATCCTTAATTGCTTTCATTATCTTAAAAAGTTTTTTGTAAGTAGGGCATTGGAAAATTGGAGAAGCTTTTTAGACTTAACCAAAAAATATCTACTTAAACTACTCAAAAAGAAGTCTTCCACTCCTCCCCCCATCCTCCTCGCCTCACTATTCTGTGGGCACATTAAAACAATTCTCATCATTTTTTTTCCCTTCTAGGAATCTGTAGAATTGGCTGTGATAGTTGGACAAGGTTTAACTTCCTCAGTGAGATATCAAGACTGAGCTGGTATTGTGGTTCTTACTTCAAAGTGAAGAAAAGGAGTAATTTGTGTTAACGATATGGCTAAATCTGCATATACTGGTTTAAAATTTATATACTAGCCTTCAGCTTTTCTTCGTAACTGTCTATTGGTGCACATTTGGAGATTAGCTTGAGACTATAGACCATAGAAAATCCCATTCCACGTTAATGATGTGGATTTCCACCGTTAACTTTAATGTCAGAAAACTTCATCCATTTGTTGTATTGATTCGCTAATAAAAGCACTTCTGTATTCTCTTGTGAGTGGTGTTACTTGTTTTGTTCATTGGCACAGTTTAGAAGGCAGGGTGATATGGAGGTGATAGCTATTCTCAACAAGATTTCTTTCGAATTCATT
>JAVCKT010096468.1:0-13041 GCA_032273925.1 Rhynchotus rufescens
TAGGCATAAAAGGTATTGTATCCGGAACCTTATAGGTAAACTTATAAGGGATTGGATGCCAGCCCCAAAGACAGTGGCAAGACAGAGACGAGAGGAGAGTGTACAAAATCATGATTGGTCAGGGGTGCGGCTTACAGCTTACTGTATAAAAGTGCGGTGGAATCTGCAATAAACAGAGCATTGACTTAATCTCTATGAGACTGCGTCTTTGACTCCGGATGCTCCCTCGCATCACTGAACCATCATTTTTGTCTTTCAAAAAGGAATCAAAAGAAAAAGACTATGATACATAGTCAATGTGTTATCAATCTGAAATAGCAATCCAGTCTCTCTCTCTTTTTTTTTTTTTACATCTCAAACCCTTTTCCATATCAGAAGTGCTTTTCAAAGAAGAAAATTGTTTTGTACTACCTTATTTGTGTTTTGTATTTGAATAATGAGCTCCATGGAAAGGCCACTTAACATATAAACTTTGTGAACTCAATTCATAACTCCCAAATGTACTTTCATTACCTAAAAAACTAGAAGAGTTTTTTTATATATTTATATACATATA
Source organism: Rhynchotus rufescens (assembly GCA_032273925.1). Taxonomy (NCBI): domain Eukaryota; kingdom Metazoa; phylum Chordata; class Aves; order Tinamiformes; family Tinamidae; genus Rhynchotus; species Rhynchotus rufescens. Next base: position 557 of record JAVCKT010096468.1, read on the forward strand.
TGTTTTCAAATGAGGGCAATTTCTAATGACATTTTAGTGAAGAGATTTAGGCTTCCTGTAGTGTGAGGTCAAAAGGAACTTTCCCATGTCCTTCAAAGTTCTCCTGTACACTTACTAAAATACTCCAGCAGTGTGTCTAACCTGATAAATGTATTGAAGCTGAATATACAGTATGCCAGAGTTTGCATAGGAGATAATTGTGAGATACTCTATACAATTAATTCAAACTTTATATGTTGCTTGATTTTCCTACCTTGCACTGTAGCTGAGCTTCCTGTAATTAGGTTATCTAATATGCAAATATCTCAAAGCCTTTACATAAGGTAACACTTTAGTAAAGAAAATCCCTGAACAGTAAGTTATCTTCAAAAGAACAGTTTAAAAGATTAGAAGTAGACAGAGTAAAAATATTAATTAGAGTCAAAGAATATCTACTTTCCTATAGAAAATTCTTATTTTAAATAGCTTGAGCAACGGACATATACCATAAAAGCTTTTAAGACTGTGGTCTTTCACATGTCTAGTTAAAATATCTGACTATAGCATGGTACACATCTCTTTCAGTCTTCACCTTTGCCTGTTTTTTCTTTTCTTTTTTTTTTTTTTTTACCCACAGAAATGAATTTCTTCAAAGGAGAGGGATCAATGAGTTTCTAAGTGTCAAACTGAGATAATGTCAAGATGTAGCTGTTCCCAGACATGAGAGCTCAAGAGTACACACGCATTCACCATGCTAGAAGGTATTTCAAAATAGAAGGCTTTTTCTTTACTTTAAAAATGCATTCTAAATCTATAAAATGTCACCTGATATATATAATCAAAGTTTATAGAAACTTTGATTCTGGTGAGAGCAAGTCAGAATTTGGGATACATGCTGCCAAGAGCAGGAACTGACAAACAATATTTGTCATGTTCCATATCTTGAAGATTGTATGATTTCCTCTTTTTAATTAAATTAAAACATTAAATACTGTAGAAATAAATGTGGCTGGCTTTTATGCTCAGACTGAATCTTGAGGTAAATTCTTTACAGCTTTTTTAGTTTTGTTACTTTAAATTAAATTAAAATTTGATATTGTAAACAGCTGAAATGTCTGGGGACCAAGTAATGAGAATTAAAAAAAAAAAAAAAACTCATAAAATATAATTATTTAAAACTCATCCTACAGAAAAAAGAAAAAAAAAGCATAAAAAAAGCCAGAATAAACAGTACCTTTGACTTGTTGCTTAAGGCAAGATATTATTTATACAAACACTTATGTTACTGTTCTGCTATGATAAAGAGAAGACAGTGAAGAATATTGCTACTTTGCAGCATAAAATTACTCTATTTAATTGAGAATAAAAGCTCATTTTTAACCTAAAAACTAATGGTAATATTTTATTTTGACTTTTTATTCTTTTTGAATAAATCTTCAGCATGTGTCACCAAACTGGCAGTGTGATTGCTCCTAGCTTTTATATCTCTTACATTGAATCATGTCCTTCAATGTTCTATCATATATTTTGCTTCCAAAATTGTCATTCTTGGCCTATTTTCTGAGATTTCCTTTGGACAAATAAAGATTCTACAATTTCCATGTAAAAGCTATTCTTATGCCCTCCTTAGGACTTCAGTTCCTAAGAGGGATTCAAACATAAGGAAACATTAAAAGTAAAGAAAAACTGCAAGCTATTTAGCGAGTCATGCTTACTTTTATTCATGTTGACTTTTCTATATTATCTGTTTACTTTAACTTGAGAATCTATAATGAGGAAAAAGGACAATCTAGGGCAGTATCTTATCTCTCACAGTGGTCAATGCAGAAGAATCAAGGCATGCTTAGTCCATAATTCCCCTACATACACTCTCATTCTTCAGTGAGGATAAGTCAGCTGATAGAAGTGTGGATTGGATTTTTAAGAGATTTTATTATATTCCTCATCTTTACCAACCTCCCTCTCATCTGCCCTATCTATATCTAGAATACAGCACTGCCTTCCTTATTGTTTTTAAGAGATGTGGCCCCTTTGAGTCAGAATTGCTCAAGGTGGGATTTAGAATAAGTTGACATATTGCATGATGTCAAACAAAATTCATAAAGATTGATACTACTCTGCTAACAAGTTTCCTTCTGCATCAGTCATTTCAGCACACTTCCTAGTCCACCACAACCTGAGCAATGTTGATTTATAAATCTCTGTTCAGTACCTGCTGATGATTTATTAATTCTTCTGTGACTATAAACTTGACAATATTTTTCCGAATCATTTTTGATAATGATAAACCTCATGTGAGACATTTAATAGTCTTGAAAAAGAAAGATCCATTACAATAAGCATTGCTCTCAGAATTAGGTAGCATAAGATCAGAAACTACCTTTTATAGGTTTGGAATTAATTTGCTTTGGCATGACTGAAAGGTCTATTATTTCTTCCTTTTATTAAGCAGATCATGATTATATGAAGAGTTACTCCAGGTTACATATCATGCCCTATTTTACTCAGAAACCACTAAAAAGATTGTTTTTAAGAGACCGAACCAAATTATCTTCGTCTGGATTCAGTCATTGATTCTACAAACATAAGTACCCCACATAAAATGAAACAGAATATTGAACTCAAGTGAAAAGCAAGGTTTTTTTCCTCATTAAACTCAAAACTCTAGGAAAGATCAGGTAAAATGTCAGCTATGTAATTATTGGATGCTCTGTGGTGTGTTGCTTGCTGCATATGTGCATTGGTATAGAATAGTTCCTGTCCTCTGGAGGAGGATGGACATCTGTGAACATATCGGCCAACTCCACTCCTTTTCTTGGCTTCTGTAGCACGTTATATATGTTATGTATAGTCCTGCACTATTCTAGAATTTACATGTGACCATGTATATAAAAGAAAAGTAAGAAGAGAAAATTATTTTTGTTTAGATTTTAAAAAACATTGCTTGGGTCTACACTCAAACCCTTCAGGTCAAAACTTCTTTATCTGACTGTAAAAGGCCTCCAATGGCCTCTTGGCCTCTTCTCCAGGCCTCCAATGATCCTTCTTGGACCAAAGGCCTTTTAGTGATTCTGCCTAATATTTCTTGAGAGTTTGCATTCATTTATAATGTAGTCAAAATAAGGAAAAGGCTGTTTCCAGTCTAAAATACTTTTATATTCTTAACAGTGAGATAGTGAACAAGTGACAGCACAGACTGGGAGATTTTAGGAACCAAACAATTACTGGCTAGTAGAAAAAACTTGTAAGTTCTGAAATATTTCAGCTCCAAAAGTGAGGCATAAAGAGTGATTAGTTTTTGTGTTAACTCACTTAAGTTCAGATTTACCTACCAATGGTTTCCTATAACAAAGCATTCTAAAAGCAAATATATATATAAAAAATATAATATATATTGTCCAGTCCTACACATTGATTTAAAGAAACCATGCTTATAAATGAACCTGATTGCATTACTTTTTACAGAGAATTAGAGAGATTTGCCAATATACCAAAATCTGATCCTACAATTTATTCTTTGATAACTCTATAGAGAAAATCTTTGAAACATTATTCAGTTAGGATTAGTAACACAATGATAAATACCTCGAAGATAGACATTTCTCCTCTGACTTTCTCACTAGAAAGAAAGGTTTTCTTCAGAGCCGAAGGAGATGATCCCAGCTAATATTTGTTTTCAGTTGCTGTTCCATTACTGTTTGCAATTTCCAGCCAAAAACAAGTATTAGAATTACAAGTATTTTATCAGAAACAGACCGGCTAGCTCATGTCCTATACTGAAGTATCCAACCTTATGTTTGAAAAAGATTTCAAGTAAATCAGCTTTTAACTCTGATTTCAGAAGTGCTATTCCAGATTGAACATTTTTTTTCCTAGTAGATACACTCTCTAGTCTGCTTCCCAGAATGTTATAGGCCAATCTCACATTTCTATTCTGAGCTAGTGTTCTCAGCTGCACATACTTTGATCTGCTGTACTCAGCAATTCTGAAACTGTTAGCAGTATTTTCCAGATCTGAATCTCTCTTCTCTTCCTTTCCACCTTAGGCAAGTCACACTTTAGTCCTTTGCATGAGAAAGAAAGACGAAGAATAACTTTATCTCAAGCTGGACATTTTATAGTGCCTATTATCTTCAATGGTAAGTCGTGGTTAGAAGTATTGAGGGCTCATGTGGGAAATAAATGGCTTCAAGGAACTCTATAGTAGAAGAACATCTGCTTTAATTTGTGCATGTGAAAGTATGGGGTTAGATTCAGATTAGAGAAGTGTACATATCTGCATATAGGTTTTTACTTTTCAGATTCATTTGTAACTCTCTTGACCCCTCAACTATAGCTAATTCAGTGGCTCATTCAGTCTACACTTAGGTATTTAAAGTTATTTGAGATGCCTTGCAGTACTCTGCCTATCCTTCAACTGCCACTTGAGAAGGACACAAATACAAAAATATCTCAAATAAGACCTGCTTTACAGGTGGTAACGGGTATCTCAGACACCCTAGGGCATCTTAAATGTCCATATATGCCTATAAGGACACCTACATGGAATTCTAAAATTTCCATCGACCATACTCAGAGATGCAGGTGTGTTCCTACATTTTATATTTAATATATGAGCTGAATCCCACCCCAGCTGTCTTTTATAGGCAACATTTATATTTAGTGGAAAGTAACAGAAACCTCTGGAGTACAGTTCATCTCATTCTAAGGCAGCACTGAGAAAATAATCATCTGGTGTTTCTATTTCTGTGCTTTTAAGGTAAAGGTTGCTAGGTCAGATTTAGATGTTTAAGATATCTAAAGCCAGGTTAGCTATATCTATCACAGAGGTGAACTTCACCTTGTACAAAACATATAACAACTATTTCCTTTTTTCCTGCTCATTCTGATTCTTCTCTTTTTTACCTCTCTTCAGTGCCTGGGAAAACAGTAAAGCAAGACCGCTTGGGTCCACACTTCTGGACCTATGATGGAGAAGAAGGTGATTGGGAACAATCACTGTGAATTTACCAAGGACAGTTTGATTTTCTAAGGTCATAAAATGACTGAATTTATAGATGAGGCAAGAGCAGTGGATATCATTTACCTGAACTTTAGGAAGGTTTTTGACAGTTTTCCCAATATTTCTGCCCCATTAACTATTTCATGATCTCTCACATGTTGAGCACACATGAAGAAAGAGGTTGTATTATTCTCCCGAATATGATTAGATGCCAGGCCATAAGACTAGTTTATTCCAGTAACACTGGAAAGCCAGAGAGCCCTCCCTATGCACTCAAATGAACTAATCATGTTGGTGCATTCTGGAAGTGTTTTTATCATGACAAGCTGCTTTTGTGAGTAGAAATGTACTAGCTGGGAACTCCTCTGGGCAACTAGCAGGCTAACCAGGAGATGTACACATGGCTCTGCCCAACATTTGGATTTATGAATATCAAAAAGCACCTCAGAAGCTCAGAGAGCATGACAGATCTGAACTAACTATTATCCACATACCTCCTTCCAAAATTTGAGTACACCTGGCATTGTGACGGTGAGTATATGGAGACTGTAACATATCAAGTGATAAATTAGCACAGTAATATAATCAATCACATTACATTTGTGGTTAAATAAAGTTTGTCCTCTCTTTCAATACAACGTGTTGTGAGAGCATTATTGGCAAAGAACCTGGTTAGCTCAATGGGAGATGACACTAATTAACATAGTCAGCAGGATATTCTTTACATGTGTCTATAGGAAGAAAAGAGTAATTTGAGCATTATAAAATAAAAGACTGTGAAGTTACGGAGATTCATAACAACTGATAGAGTTTTATATAGTAGCAAAAAGATACTTAAGATTAGGATTGCTGCCCACTGGAAAAAAAACACATGGAGGGAATTAATATCTCATACCATGAAGTCATGAGGAGGAAGGATGGCAAAATCTATATTGGGATTTGGATCAAAGAACATTGTACTGACCCAGATCATATCTGTAATGAGTATGATAAATGAAAAAGATAAAAGGCAATGGTAAGGTAAGGAAGGTAAAGGCAGGAATTTGTTGCTAGTTTGGAAGTTGCTTGAGAGCAGTAGTGGAACAGCTTGAAGAAAAGAAATGCTGAAGTCTTTTGTTAGAAAGACAAAAGAAAATGATTGCTAATAGCATTATGATTTATAAAACCTGATGAAACCAATTGGAAAGCCAGACTAAATTTTTAGAATCTAAATTACAGTAAATATTATTGTGGATCGCAGTGACCATTTCTGAATTATTACTCAATAGTTTCCCTCTTTGAAGATGGCTGGGTTACAGCATCAGTTTGCTGCTAAATCTGTGGAAATTTGTTTGGAATAGATGGGCTCTTGGGAGAGGGTGACAATCAGGTCCCATTGACAATGGGTGAAGCACAGAGTTTGATTTCAGAACTGGGAATCTGCTGCAAATGCTGAATCTTCAGCATGCTGATTTGCTATGGATGCTGTTCATTGGATAAGGCAAATAAGGCCTGTAAGAGAGCAGCAAAGAAAAGGGGAGATGGCCCCTGAATGGCAATCACACCTATTAAAATCAGCAATAGTAGGTGTAGTAGGACTAGAACCCGTCACTTCAAACCTTAATAGTGTTAATTCTAGCCTTCACAGAGAATCATGTGTCCTGCAGTTAAAGAGGTAGCTGCTAATCTTAAACTTCTTTCTCCTTACACCATGTCTGAGTTGAATAAACATACTTCCTGGCTTGTGGTTTTACAGGAACTTAACTCTGTATGAGATGCCTAAGTCAAAGGAAAAAAATCAGAACTATTTCAAACAATCAAAACTCATTGCAGTACTTTTAAAACTAGGAGTTCTCAATCTCAGTTGAAAATAATAAATTTCCCCACAGAGAAATGCAAGGGGGACACAATCATTTGTGGGGGAAGTATTTAGAGAAGAGTTTGACTAGATAGCACTGCATAGATACCTAACTAAGGGACTCAAACAATTAGCTAGAGAAACTCAGCACTAGGTGTTTAAATAATTATTGGAGGAGAGTTCAGAGCTCAGACAATGAGCAGAAAAACCTTGGGACTTGTCAGAGGAAACAGCATCTACTATATCCCAAATAACATAATATAATGGGAAAGGAGACTATGTAAATAGAGACTATGTAATAGCAGTTTTCCAGCAAGAACAACAATACTGATCATAGTGGAATTAAGAGAGTAAATTTACTGCATAGCCCTGGATCTATCTAACAGTGAACCTGTTAATATTCTACAACATAAATTCCTTGGCCCTGCTATTAAAAAAGATTGATTTAGTTCAGCAGCTGAAGTAGTGAGGAATTATAGACAAAAATAATTCCCACTACAACAGTTTCATATGGCGAGTTTAAAGATAAGACGGGATAGGGCAAGTAAGCTTTGATTATAGGACTTTAAATAAAGCCACTAGCCCTTTAACAGGCTTGGTACCAAATATTGTAGATACTGTAAATTTTACAAATGACTCAAGTATCCACTTGGATCAGTGTGCTATATATTAGAGATATGTTCCTTATAACCTGATATAAGAGTAAGATAAATCAAATTTTGCTTTTACTTTCAATGGAATGCAATGCACCTTTAATTGCCTACCCTGCAGTTTTAAACACAACCCCTCCATTACTGATGCTAGGTTAGCTAATTAAATGGAATCAATCATCCTATTCCCAAAGCAAGAACTCTATGTTATATAAATGCTATCTTAATCAAAGTATCAAATCAGGAGATGGTTTGTCAAGGTATGAATGCTGTTATACAGCATTTACAGGATTTAAATATCAACATCCCTGACTCAAGTGGATAAGGATTGAGTCAAGAGGTTATGATTTTAGGAATCCAAAAAGTAGATACCAAGATGAAAGATTGTGCCAGAATCTGTACTACACAATACAAAACATTCTAGCACCTTCTGACTAAAAAAAAAAAAATATATACAGTTTGTGTCTGCTCAGAGTGAAATGACAGTATTTAAGTAAGTGGATAGATCAAGTAAGTGGATGGATTGATATGCAATCAGATAGGTAAAAATCTGGTTGGATGACTGGGCTCAGGGGCTCAGAGAGTGGTGCTAACAGGCTGTTCTTTCACTGGAAGCTGATAACAAGAGGACTACCCTGCATGTCTGTCCTGGGACCTGTCCTGCTCAACATGTTTTCAATATACACAGAGTATATAATGCCCTCTCGCTAAGTTTATAGATGATGCCAGTCTGGGAAGACCAGTCTGCATGCTTGAGGGCACAGCACCATTAAGAGAGACGGGTCAAGCTGCTGACAAGACAAATGCAGATTCCTGTCCTTGAGAGGGAAGAATACCTTGCAGGGTTACAGGCTGGGGACTTACAGCCCCTGGGAGCTGTATGTGAGCTGTCAGTCTGCCCTGAAAGAAGAGATGGTCAGCAGCATCCAGAGCTGTATTAACAGCAGCACTGCCAGCAGGTCGAGGGAGGGGATTATTTTCCTATGCTTAGCACTACTTGGTCCGTATCTGTAATACTATGTCAAGTTTGGGGCTCCTTTGTGCAGGAAAGCTGTTGGTAAACTGGGGCCACTAGTTCAGTGGAGGGCCACCAGGATACGTGGGGCTGGAGCAGTTACCTTGTGAGGTAAGTCTGAGGGACAGGGGCTTGTTCAGCCTGAAGAAGAAATGGCTTCATATGGATCTCTACGAGGAAGCTGTTCAGAAGATGGAACCAGGTTGTTCACAGCCAACTTTGTCAAGAAGATGAACAATGATGGGCATAAATTGAAACAAGAAAGGTTCCTATTAGAGTCAAAAAGAAACCTTTTCCCCTGAGAACTAGCTGTGATTGAGTTGGGCTTTCCTTGAACAACTTGAAAGGGCTGTCCAAGAAGGATGTGTATTTTCCAGCTCTGGATGTTTTCAAAAATCAATAGGGTAAAGCCTTGAGGAACCCAATCTGATCTCATAGCTGTGACCCTGCCATAAGAAGGTTTGACTTTCTGAGGTCCCTTATCCCTTGAGTGAAAACTGTAATCCTATGAAGATAAATCATAGAATCATAGAATCATAGAATGCTTAAGGTTGGAAGGGACCTTCAGAGGTCATCCAGTCCAACTCCCCTGCACACAGAGGATCACCTAGAGCACGTGGCACAAGGCTGCATCCAAGCGGGTTTTAAAGATCTCCAAAGAAGGAGTCTCCACAACCTCTCTGGGCATCCTGTCACTGTCACTGTCCAGGGCTCTGTCACCCTCACTGTCAAGAAATGTTTTCTTAAGTTCCTGTCGAACTTCCAATGCTTCGGTTTGTGGCCATTTCCTCTAGTCCTATTGCTGGCAACCACTGAAAAGAGGCCGCCCCACTCCTCTTCACTCCCTCCCTTAAGGTATTTATACACACTGATCAGGTTCCCCCTCAGCCTTCTCTTCTTCAGGCTGAACAGGCCCAGCTCCCTCAGCCTTTGCTCATAAGGCAGATGTTCCAGGCCCCTAAATATATGCACAATAATCACCATAGCTAATTTCCCAGCATGAATTTGCCCCTGCATTAGAGGATTTCAGATCTAATGTTCTCCTACTAATATTACTTTAGGCCAAGGAATCTGGAGATCCATATGCCCTGGTGTTACTGAGATCATTCTTTGAAGACAATGCTTTAATTCAAGTATGGTTTAGATCACAGTTGGCTTGCAGAACTTCTGATACTACTGACGGCACATGAGATAGATAGAAAGGATCGCTGTCAGAAGCCAAAGTGAATCTGGGGAAATGGTTGTGAAAGGCAACTTGTTTTCTATTTGTAAGCTGAGAAAATCAGACTTGCAAGTGAGTGAAGCATAACGAATAAATGACAGGAATTCCATGTGTTTTGAGTTGCAGAGAAACACCTGATCTCAGAACTCTAAGTGGCAACAAAATGTCTCTATTTAGGGATTCAGATGCTAAAGAGTTCATAAAATTCCCAAAAGATTTGAAAATATGGTCCTTAACTCTTACCTAACAGTAGGCATCCAGAGCTATGTTTGTGCCATTTTCACTTAGAAGGCTGCCTGTTTTCTCATAATAAAGTTGACATGAATAAAATTGATCATGTATTATGTTACACAACTATATATTACATAGTATTTGCTTTACTAATGTAGATTAAGAGAAAAAATCATTAGTAAAGTAATTTTGATTTCAAGTGATATAGCTAAGGCCACGACCTTGCAAATATTTGAGTCTCTTTTTCTGCATTATACATGAAAGTGCCACTACTTTAGAGAAGATAATTAAGTTGTTCTAACAAACATAGAATGCAGCAAACAGTTTCCCCTACAGATTCATTCAAAGTGCATTTCACTACTAGTCAACTTCTAAGTCTTCTAGTATTTCTTGATATCTGGAGTTCAAGTTCTATTGGTGTTTCTCAGACGAAGTTTCTGGGCAATACTTATTAAAGGAGTCATTTAGCACTGTCGTTACATATTAGAAGATAAACTTTAATTTTTCAGGTAGTAAACCTGACTAGAAAAAAAAAAAATAACAGAGCAAGTATGGAGAACATTTCATGTGTATTGACGTGCCTAGACTCATGACCACACACAGTGTCAGCACTGGGTGTTTTGTTGCTTGAATTCCTGGTAGATCCAGGCAGTGGCTTGGCAGGTTTTCATCCCAATGTGTGGGACATTTGGATGTTAAAAACAATTAGCTGTGACAATCAGTCAGTCAGCTATCTTGGACACCTTCCAGCTTTGCTCCATTTATGGTCATCAGTAAATAAAGCTGTGTTCTTAAAGTTGTGTTTTCATTTATTTTCCCTGCCAGTTAGTGCCAGGCAACTTAGTGGCGCCTCCCAACATTGCTCCCCATGGAAAGAATTGGAATCAACATTGTTTTTTGTGTTTTTGGTTTTTTGTTTGTTTCTCCTCTAATACAAAATGTCCCTTATCTGTTTCATACTTTCGCTTCATGAGCAAAACAGCTTCATGGTAAACAAGGCTGTTGTAATCACTACTCTCACTTACTTGGATTTGTTTGTGCTTCTTCTGAAATAAATACATTTATTAAAGAGGGAAGGAGGGAGAAAGTTTTGTTCAAAAGCTACTTGTCCTCAGAAGGATACTAAAGGTCTCCAGACAAACATTACAGCTATTGAACTTTCAGTGTGAAAAGTATTTCTCCCTGGTGCTTAGGTTTTGAAGTGGGGTATGAATATAGTCACGCTTCTAATAGCAGCTGAATATTCTATGTGCGTCCCTTTCCTCCTTTTTAAAAACTGAGTTCAGAAAAGTGCTTATGAAAGTCTTTAATTGTGAGTGCTCTTAAAGCAGTTGTAATTGTGCTTGCAAGGTGCTTGGGATCTCATCTGCCCCATCCATTCTCCCAGCTTGATAAGTGAGCTCTTTTAGGGATAAATGTTTTTTGTAGACTCTTGACAACCGTATCAAACAAACAAACAAAATACAACAACTCCACAAAACCTAAAAACTTTATGAAAATTAGTTCTCAACTGTTGCAAATAAATCCTATGGTTCAAATCTTGCTTTTCTAATTTACTTTCGTATCTAATTTCAGGCAAATAACTTGAATTCTCCAGTTCTGTATCTGCATGGGCCACGAAATGACTTTTACTATACGAATAAACATAATGTAACATTCTTATCACTGCTGCTCTATTCTGCTACAGTTTTGATAAAACTATAAGGATTTAATAGTGTCTAATACAAAATCAATTTTGTATACAAGTTACTTTTAATCCTACTAAACAAATGGAAACAGAAAATAGCTATGATTTTTGGCCTTATCTGGACATTAATTTTATTAGCTGTTTCCTTGGCAACTTTTTGCAAGGAGCTTTTGCAGATTATTTTACATTAGGGAGTAGAAATCTTGAAATAAAACAATGGCTGTTGAGAGGTCTTAACACAAAGGCACAATGCCTCCCAAGGAAGCATTTGTGATGTAGCTTTTATATCTGAGGAAAAAATAGTCTAAAAAAAATGGCACAGCACGAAAGCAAAATGGTCAAATGAATTAACATTAAGACAGTGAAACATCAAAGCAGCTATGGCTTATTTATTTATTTATTTATTTATTTATTTATTTATTTATTTTCTCAAGCTATGGCACTGAGCTCAGTAGTGCTTCTCCATCTGGGAGAAGTTGGACCAAGAGAGAACATTTTTACTTCCATCATAGGAACATTTCCTAAGTAAATTAGATTTGTCATGGGAGATGATATAGGATAATTCTTTGAAGGAGATGATGCAATTAGCAAGCAGGTGTAGAACAAAGGAGCAGTCAATAAATATTTCTGTTCCGTAATTGAAAACAGGAGAGAATAATATAATCATACAGCATAAAGATTATGAAGTACTTTTCAGTTTGCGGAACAATGTTTACTAAAGGAAGTGTGGAATTTTCATGACCTAGATAACTTGTCTAAGGGACTCAAAAGCATTGCTGGACACCTTTAAAATCACAAGGAAAAACTAGAAAAGTGTCCAAGAATGTCCAATACTTATAAGTATTCAAAAGAGAAATTAGAT
>JAVCKT010096469.1:0-13041 GCA_032273925.1 Rhynchotus rufescens
GTGTCCCATGGTCACAGTTGCTGCTGTTCCAGGAGGGTGTCACTGAGATGCTTTGGTTTATGTAGAGGAAAGCCTGAGAGAACAGACTTGTTGAGCCTTAAGAGGGGCTAAGAAGAGACTGATTCTACTGCTGTCTAGAACTACTTATTTAGAAGATGTAGAGAAGCACAGAGACAGACTTTTCTCCTAGGTGAGCAGTGGTAGAGCAACAGGTAAGAGATCTATGTTGTAAAAAGGGAGATAGTAATATTATAGTAGGAAAAATATTCCCAGTGAGTATACTCACACACTGGAACTGGCTGCCTGGAGAACTTAGGGAATCTCCATCCTTGGAGACATTCAAAACTTGACAGGACGCAGCCCTGGGCAACCTGATCTAAGCAGTGACATGGAGTAAATGACACCCTTTGACGCTTTGAGAAAGGTCCCTTCCATCATTAGTAATTCATTGATTACTAGGGTTACCGTCAGTTATGCTGACCTGGTGACATAACTCCTGTCCATCACGTCAGATTTCTTTTACCTCCATCTATCTTAGATGTTGAGCTCCTACCTACTTCAGAAGACTGGCTTAGAGAACAGCATGGCAGGAATAATCAGAGTCTACTAATGCCTAAAATTCATTTGGAAAGAAACCAAAGTTCACTGAAAGTTTATCTATGCTGTAGTTTGATTTTTAAATCCTACCAGGTTGTGAGCAAGTCTGTTTCACAGGACTAGACAGAACACATTAGTTATTGATAACACTTGCATCCATATGTTTGGAAGCAAAGTATATTCTAGACAGCAGCTTCTCTGTCTCTCAAGCAGAACTCTAAATCCAGTAGATTTTTTTTTTGAAGAAGAAGAAACATATACAATAAGACAGTTGTGGAAATGGGCCAACAGAAGGATGCATCTAGTAAGTGGCCCTTGTTTATAGACAGAGCAACTATAGCTGCTGAGAGGTGTCTTCCTAGGCAGCAGTCTTTAGGGCAGAGACCTCTAGGCAGCACCGAAGCCAATTCCCCAGTACAGCATGCTCGGCAGAAGCAGCAAAATAGTGCGCAGGAGCTGCTTTTCAGTTCTGCTTGTGTGGGTCTGTCCCAGCACGTGCTATGCAGCCCAGCAGCTCAGGCAGGCTTTGGGTGGCTACAGATGTATTTGCTGATGGAAGGCACCAGAGAATGACATTTAGTCTCTGTAGGAGCCTGCACAGAGGGAGTTTTGAGAAGTGGCACCCTGCATCACTGTCAACATAGTCTGAAGGCCAATGCAATACACTCAGGGACCCTTCTGTTTTGTTGTTTCCCTTTATGAAGCAAAGTCGCGTGGTAGTCTGACCAATACTATAAATAACAGGTCTGTAAGCCAATGTCTGCAGTTAAAAGTTATATCACAGTTTAGAACTACCTTTAATTAAGTCAGTGACACAATTAAGTTGTGTTCATTTATCTCCTGGATATATTTCAAGAAGTGGGTTTTGTGTGTGGAAAGGTGTTGGGAAAGTAAGAGAAAGAAATGGCTTTGTGCTGCAAAAGCTCTAATCACCACATTCTGAAAACCAATTGCATCCTAGTGCTTCTAAGTATAGTTTTCAAATACTTCTCTGCAACCATAAAACATCAAGCTTGAAGGGCTTTGTCCAATGGAATTCTCTAAAGTCAAAGGGGCTACTTATGCTATGGAGTACTGCATGCTGTGGATAATGTTTGTATCTTTTTTAATTATTAAATACAGTCTTCATAAATACAGGTTTCCTAATTTAACTATGAAAGCATTCTCCCAGAAGAGAGATGACTTTGAACAGTAGCCATGGTGTGTTTATCACGTGAGGCACAGAGTAGGAACACAATCTGTTTTAACCTTCTGGCATCAGTTGTTCAAATATTGTTTCTTTGCTTCCATTCCTGCAGAGCATTTGGCCCACAAATTTAAACACTGTTAATCTGGTAGGTCTTCTTATTATTAGCAAAAAATAGCTGCTTGTAAGTAATAAGATGAAGTGCTATTTTATTTCCAGCAATGAATGTCATGTGTTAAGGGAAACAATTGTCAAACAAATGCCATCTTATGTGGTTGCTCAAGTCAACCGTTCAGTGGTTGCTTACAAAAAGAAATAACTGTTTTGGTGTTACCAGCACGCTAGCAGGCTCCTGATGAGCAAGCTGTCTTACAGGCTACAGTATGAGTACACTGTGTGATTTTTTCATATATCTGATGATATACTTCAAAAAAGAATGATGCTGTACACAGGGGAACCAATTAGCCACAATAAAGAAAAATCATTCAAATGAAACCTAATGAACTGCACAGTAACAAAGCTAAGGTTCAAAGAAACCCTGGAAATGACTTTGTCCTTAAGTAACATTTAAAGCAAATCTAATGAATACTCATGAATCTGTAAGACATCTATTGTGCAGAAGAAGGATAAACATCTTTCTTCTCACCTTTCATGGAAGTAATATCAATTTCTAAATAGTAGTTTGACAGATAGCTAAACAAAACTAAAGATCTGAAATCTGGGTGGGTGAAAGGGTGAAATATGGATGAAATATGGATATGAATTAAAAAAACTCTTTGGGTATTAGGTCTCTTTTGGTTGATCTTTACCTTCTTCATAGAATTACACTAACAAGGCTACCAAAAGTATTTTCCATTTATAAGTTTTTCCATTTTTTTTCAACAACATTTTTCTAGTGCTTTGTCTACTGCTAAGGGTTATGAGCTACTTGAAGAATATTTAGGAAGACTAATAGATCCCTGTCAGGAAAAGCTTTGTGAATTTTAAGCTAGCCTACCACCTACTACTCACAAGAAGGAAACAGGTTGGAAAGTAAAGAAACAAGCTGGACCATTTCCCCTCCTCCATCTCTTTCATTATTGATCTAATTCTTTCTTGGATAGAAAAAATATTTAAGTATTTATACAAAATTTGAATCCAAAAATGCCTTCATTTTATATCTAGATTTCATATTTGGTATCAAAAGAGGCAGCAAAGACACTGGCTTTGTTCCTCACCCCTAATCTGTGCCATGTGTTCTAGGTGTCCCTGCTTGAGCAGGGAGGTTGGACTAGAGGATCTCTAGAGGTCCCTTCCAACCTCAGCCATTCTGTGATTCTGTGATTCTCTAATTCACTGCCTAAAAAAATTAAATTGTGGATTTTTTTGTTTATTTTTATTTGAATTAGAGGAGGAGAGCGAAAATGATAGGACTGTGAGTTGTAATACTAAAGTAAATTTTATCAAACATGTTTTCATATTGATCGTATGTTCCTCAGTATCTCTCATCTCATATCTGTTATGCTTGTCTTTTTTCTCTTATGTTTTGTCTCTGATGTCTGTTTTCGCTGTCTCACTGGCCCAGAAATAGTTTAAGGAGACAGAAAGAAAAAAAGGAAAAAATACCTTTCTATATTGTCAATTGCCAGAGAATTCAGGGTCTTAAGTAATCTAGTATAACTGAAATGATCTTTTATTGATTATTGATATTTTCTTAAATTACTCTTGTTCCAGGTGTAAATCATGATTAGCCATATTACTACTTCTAAGTATAAGATATTATTATATATATATATTTATTATTATGTATAACTAGTACCAGCTGGGAGTTGCCTTGACATCTTTACTCACACGGCTATTTTCCAGTACAGTGAGTGAGGTGGATTTTAGATCATATGTTAGCTATGAAATTTACTGCTTTGCATATCATAATAAATATTTTCCTTAAATCTGCAGAGTTCTTACTTCTATTTTAACTTTTTTTTTTTCCAAATAATTGTATGCACTTGAGGTAGTAAGTAGTAAAAGCAGTAAATAGTGAAAATGGACTTCATTCTTTCATTCATTTGTATATCTCCAGCTATTTCTCTAGATATTTCAGATTGCTGATTCTTCAAATATTATTGTATAGTCAAAATAATTTACATTTCTAATGGTATTGCAGATCCACAAATTATTGTGCTAAGGGATAAAAAAAGAGTGAGAGGAGAGCAAAGTCTAAGAAAGTTTCCCCAGAGATATTTCAGTACATTTAGAAATCATGAAGAATTGCCAGAATTCCTCTTTCCTGATGAGACAGGCTGTGAGTGCCATCAGTATCAAAAATCTTACAGGATCTACATAGGCCAGGGCTAAACATGACTTTCAATTCCTTGGAAGTGCAGCTGCAATAGAGCTCTTGAAAGTTCATTGTGAAAGTTACAGACAGAGTAATACATTAGCCTGAAGCTTTGCCCAATTTACCCGCAGGATGCACTTGCCAGAAGTGAGGGGTATATAGACAAGGATAAGTGGCTCAGATTCACCTTCCGTGCTGTTTTTCTCTGAGCTGCTGGGATTACCTCTCAATTCACAATAACTACATAGTATCAGGAGAGTATTTAAGTATATGTTTACCTGAGGTCTTGAATAGAGATGCTCTTACTACACAAAATATAGAAGCAATGTAATTCAGTCTGGATATTCATGAAGTGCATGTCTGGAGCTAGAGTTTGTGCTTTCTAAGGACAAAAATACACTAAAATTTCAGCTGAAATAAGCATTTCACAGGTAGATCACCAGAGTCTCTGAATCAATTGGTAATTGAACTTGCCCAGTACAAAGGTATGTTGCATTTTTAACTTGTACTTAAATGTGAAAAACTTATCCCATTAATGTTCCCAGGAATCTACAAATGAACAGAGAGAACAAATACAGTCCAAACTTTGAAAGCTAGCTTGAATGAATCCCCATTCAAGTACACCTACCAGACTGCATAACCATTACTTAACTAGAGCAAGAGAACATCTGCCTGATTTCAACTAGAGATGGCTTTGGTTTTGCATGGTTATGTGGCAAACGAAGTTGACATGTTAGAGCTGTAAACGTGCTGAGCAAGAAGTGTTCATAAATCTGAAGACAAATTAGCACTGCCAAGATGCCACTTTTGACAAGTGTTTGTATTTCAACAAAGAAGAGGCTTTATATTTTGGTCATCTGAAAAGAAATAAAAGAAACAAGTAATGAAAGCATATTTTAGAAACATTTTCCTATCAATATGCCATGTATAATAACTAGTTATTAAATTTTAAGTGAAATGAATTCTATTATCTATAAGATAATTACAAAAATAATGGTGATGTTCCCCAGCATTTGCATGAAAGAAAACGAATAGTTTTAAGAGCAGGTCTCCATCTGCTAGTAGACTAACATACTAAGATACTGCACACTATGTTAAAAAAAATAAAGAAAAACACTGCTATTTGTTTCTCTAAAATTTTTCACATTTATGCTCAGAAAGAATTATTATTCCATTTATTCCTTGAAATCTCATCATAGGACTCTAGAGCAATGATGTGATGCAACAACAATGAGTTTTCTAGCATTTTACAATGAAGACTAACTTTATGCATTGTTTTTCATAGAAATTGTATCCCGAGACTCTCTACAATATGACAAATTACAGTCCAGAAGACAGTCTGTGTCATGAATCATGGAAAAGACTTGTGCAAATTTATTGGCTGGTGAACAAATGAAAGCACTCAATGTGAATGGCCAAAAATATGTTTATATTAAATAGTTATGGAATTTGTTTCTGTAACACTAAAGCCTGACATGAGTGTGTTGCTTTCAACAATGAAAGGTGACAGCAAATCTGCCTCTGTGAAATAATTAGCACATTCATCGGGGTATATTAAGCAATTTTGATTTTTTCTTTTCTTGGAGAGTTTTTTTTCCCCCGTAATACAGCTGAGAATCAGCAAACTCATAAATCACAAAGACAGCAGAATGCACTGGATGCCAGCCAAATAGAAACTAAACATTTCCATGGAAAAGTAATGAAAACAAATAGTATTTTGTTACATAAAACATAGAGGCATTAATAATGAAATGAAAGCATGATATAAAGCTGTATTGTCAGAATACATTTGAAATATAGCATAAAAATGACATTGCTGCTGGACAAGAATGGTTCATAAAGTCATAATGTTAGTCCTATAGCCATGTGTATAGCTCCTTTCAAGAAATGCATTTGTAATTATATTGATGGGCTTATCCCTAAAGGGCTGATATAGCCACTCTTGATTTGAGTCTTATAAAATCTAATTTTCCTTGTCAGAGTATAAGAAAATGAGAAGAAAAGATAAGGAGGGGAAAAAAAAGACAAAAAAAAGGGAAAATATTTAACAAAAACTTCATTACATTGTAAAACATAGTGCTACCCAGTGAAATAAGTATTAGCTTCTGCTTCAAGGTAAACTTACAAGGTAAAGTTACAAGGTAATCTCCTTCATAGAATCTGAGAATAGTTTAGTTTGGAAGGGACCTTTGGAGGTCATCTAGGCCAACCCACTGCTCAGTACAGTCTTTAATGTTGGTTGGAGCTTTGAAGTTCAGTGTTGGATCTCTCCAAGACAGGAGATTGCACAGCCCCTCTGAGAAATTTGTTCTCTTGTTTGACCACTCTTCTTGTATAAAATTTGTGCCTTGAATCTTATCAGAACTTTCTATATTCCAACTGTTTGCCTTATCATGTCACCATCTGTCTACAAGAAGAGTCTGCCTGCATCTTTCCTGTGGCTTCACTTCAGGAAGCTCACAGCTTCCTCGTCCTCCTTCAGCCTTCTCCTCTTAAAGGCTGAACAAAACAAGAGTTTTCAGCTACTGAGTCCGTGTCATCTTCCCATGGGTTCTAGTATGTCAAGTCCTTCTTGTACTGGGAAGCCTCAAAGTGGCCACAGGGCTCTGGATGCATCTTCACAGGTGCCTATCAGGGGGGATTTTTCCACCTGCTGGCTGGGCTGTTACTAATGCAGTCCAATTTGCTCCTGGGTTTCTGGGCAGCAAGTGCGCTCTGCTGGCTCGTGTTCTGTTTCTTGTCCATCAAGACCCTGCACTTCGTCAAGCCAGATGCCCTGCAGCCTATACTGTAATTGAATTATACAACCCCAGATGAAAGACTTTATGTTTTTCGTTGTAGAGCTTTGGGAGGTTCCTACCAACCGTCTTTTCCAATTTGTTGAGGCCCAGCAGCATATTGACCACTCTGCCCAGCTTGGTCTCACCTGGTTTATCACTTTCTCCAAGGGAAAGTTGTATGCATTCAAGCCACTGCTTTGCACAGATTGCAACCCCAAATCCTCACCTTCCCAGTCCATCTTTTCTGAAGAGCCTGTGGCTCTCTATTGCAGCACTCCAGTCATGTGAGCTGTCCTACCACATCTCTGGAGTCCCAGATAGATTGTAGCTCTGCAGGTGTGCGCAGATTTCTAATTCTTCTAGGTTTGTCCCCACACTGCATATATTCACATGCAGGCACTTGAGATGGACTCTTAGACATGCTGCTTGGTCAAGTGTGAGAGTCTCCTTCACGATGCTGTCTTCTAGGTACCTTTTCACTACCCACGAACCATTCTTTTAGCTTATAATAAGCTTTCTCCAGCATAGCTAGTTTAAGGTGCATCACGTTATGTTAATATCGCTATTTTCTTAGGTCCTGAGACAGGTCCTCAGCTAACGTAAGCTAGCACAGTCATGATGATGTGAAAGGATCACTGCTGATTTATATCATTTAAAAAAATGATGTTTTCGTTTTTAGGGATAGTATTCATTGCATCACTAACCTGAGGTGTAATTCAGAAATATGTTCACTTGATTCCATTCAAAGCCTAAACTACAAAGTGTGGGAATACTGATGCTTTCAAATTGAGTTTGAGTAGTGTTGCTAGAGATAGGGACACAACAGTCATGTAGCTGCTATTACTGCTAGTAAAATCAATCTGTGCTGTGTAATTGGCATTTCAGTGTGACTGCTCTCTCTTGAGCTGGGTTAACTTAGGAAAGGATAACTGCTAGAATTTATTTCAGCTAACAATAACAAAGCTGTACATTTAGTGCCTTTTTTTTATTATTAAATTTACTCATGCAATGTTTTGAGCTTCCCAGGTGGGTGGTAGATCTTCCTTTTCTTCCATTATTAAATAGCTTTCATTGTGATGTGAATTTTAAGAAAATATAGCTATATTATGTATGAACACATCTCTTTCAGCCAAAAGAATATGCATAAATGTGTTTTATGTGCAGTGCCATTTTTCTAATTTTTAAAAATTTTCTTTATAGAGAAGCAGACTCATACTCTTTAGCCTTCTTGCTCTTTGACATGCAGTTTATTTGAAAACTTAAATCTTGATTGTGATTCCATTTTTATTTTTTTATTAATAGTCCTATACTTTGTAATGAGGCCAGACTAAAACTGTTAATCTAAATAAAGTGATTTCATTTCCCCCAGCACACTGCTAATTAACCTAATTTTTATCATGCTGAAAGAAAGAAGCAGATCGGACAAAGATTTTGTCTCCTCATTAATTGGCTCATGCCACACACAGAAGCCCCCGTGTCAGGAAATCCCACCTTTGATGTTTTCAGCTGCCACCACTGAACTGCCAAGAAACTGAAATACTAAGTTGAAACAGTGAGTAAAAGAAGAAAGCTGCCATTGACCTAGCGGTTAGAATGCTGTAGGCAGTCATGTCTGATCTGGGTGCTCTGCTCTGCTCAGCCACAGATTCGTGTGACTTGGGACAGGCTTGTGGGAGCATTTTCATGTGCCATGAGTGCGTTTTTGCTTTGAAGGGTTTTCCAATCACCCAAGCAACTTACACTGAAAGCAATGGGAAGGAGGTAGCTCATCCTGGGCACTCATGCTTTGGCAATGAGAAACATAAAATATTTGGAATGAGATAGGTGTCACAAAGGACTTCTGAGTTTATAAGCGTATTTTGTTGAGTTGCTGTGAAAAAAAAAATAACAAAACCACAAAGGGATTTAAGGAGTGTTGAGGAAAAGGGGTCTCTTTAGAAGCGAGAAGCAGAGTACTGACTTAGGAGACCATTGTGTGGGAGAGCAAGTAAGATTAGAGAGGACCTGTTGGGAATATTCTGAGCAGATGTCTTTTTGTCAGAAATCATTTGCTAGCTGAATTTGAATAAGACTTTCAATGAATAGATTTTCCTAGACTCTGTTGGGATTTATGGTCCAACACAAAGGTAAAGAGCAATCCTACCCCAGAAGAACCAATATCCTAATGTTTCCTTCTTTGCCTCCTGCAGACTCAAAACATGAATGTTGTGAATATTTCCCATATCAAAGGCACATATTAACTCTCTGGTTGTTGTGTTCCTTTCCTTCTTCCTTCTTCATCCTGTCTGAAGATACTGAGCAGAACATTTTTGAAGACTCAGAGTTTTATGAGATAAAACTACTGTCTCTTATTCAGCTCTGCAAAGCAGTAGATTTTAGAGGTAGAGGATAGAAAAATAAGACAGAAGGGCTGAAATGGAGGTGAGACTGTCTTGAAGAAGAAAGTGTAAGGACTTGATGTGAAAGGTGATACGATGCCAGGGTGGATGTTAAGGTATATGGAGGTCATATTTGGACCACTGTAATAGAAATAAAATTTTTGCTGCAGTGGCAACTAAATAGATGGAGAGCTAAGCAGGGACAGAGGAAAACGTAAAGAGTTGGGGTATTGTATCTTTCCTGCAGAAAGACTGTTACATTTCTATAAGAACTTGAAGTATGAATACATCTCTTTAAAGATGGCAAAACACCTATAAGACACTGAATAATTACTTACACGGATACTGTTCTTGGCAATATTAGCTGATAATTCTTACAGCCACAGCCTTTGAGTATATTTCAGCAGTAATTCTGCCAGTTGCATTATTGAATTTGTGAGTTTTCAGACTTGTACTCAAAACATTTTCCTCTCCATTTATTGTCCAAATACTAAGCTTTAAGGTCCTCTTACTCGAGATTATCAGGAGTTATTATCAGGAGAATTATCAGGAGTTATCAGTAATCCAAAGAGAGACTTCCATCACTCACTGTGGTCAGTGGGTAACAGTACAATTTGTAGTTCGGTCTGGTAATTTACATTTCTCACTTAAATATCCATGGGTCTTACTAATATCTCTCGGTTTCCTCTTATAAATAAAAAAGAACAAAGATATAGATTCCTAGGAGAATTTAGTATCAGGCAATTGGTAGTTGTGCACAGATACCTAAAAATACACACACCCCCAAAGAAACAGAAATAAAAAATAAGATATTGCTGGCTGCTTAATTTATATGAAAATTTTCAGTTAGCATATTTTATGAAAATGGGGAAAAGTTAATTTAAATTATTGCATTTTGTTCTGTGGAAGCCAAGTATTTTCATAGCAAAGATGCATTAGTTATACTGTTATATGTACAGTATGATACAGTAGGGAAATATTTTGATGAATACACATTTCTAAATGAGAAGAGAGATACATTAATCTTTGCAGAAATGTATATTTTGGTATAAAGTTTGGAAGTATGGAAATGTCCCTGTTTTGGGAATGATTTAATGGAAATTTTTTAAGTCATTGCCTTCTAGTTCTGGCAAGCTCAGCCTGGAAATCCAACTGATGAACATTTGTTTAACAGTACATGAAAGCTGTTTCTTTGAGAATTAATTCTAGTGGATAGAGAAAAAAAATTGTTCCCTTTTTAT
The DNA here is from genome assembly GCA_032273925.1 of Rhynchotus rufescens. NCBI lineage: Eukaryota > Metazoa > Chordata > Aves > Tinamiformes > Tinamidae > Rhynchotus > Rhynchotus rufescens. The sequence goes on from JAVCKT010096469.1 coordinate 10,500, forward strand.
TTTGTTATTATAGTCATATTTACCAGACTACTAATAGAGGAATATTTGAAATACTGGAAAAATTGGATCTCAGAAAAATAATTTGTTTCTTGAACAGTATAAACAATATAAACATACGAAGGAGAAATATATACATGATATAAGTAAGCCATGTATATGAAGTATATACATGATATAAGTAAGCCATACAAAGTCATTTATTCTCATCTGTTGGAGTTGTAGATCTGAATTTGCATAATTAGTCTTTAATCAAAGAGTAGAACTTCAAGGCTCTTCTGGGCTGCAGGGTGGTGAAAAAAGGATTTTACTCATTCTTTTAGTTTTGTCTAGTTGGCAGGAATGCCTCAGCTGTGTTCTGCAAGTGATTGTAGTTTCCATAATTGATATTTGTGTTAGAGTCCTTATACTGCAAAAGCAATAATTAAGATTTAAACTCAAATACATAGATGGTGAAGTACTATTACAAGTAGATACCCCAAATTAGACATGGCTTCTACAGAATGGATCATTAAAAATGCTAATTGCTTTCTGTATCCAAAATCATTTTTGCATCATTTTAATGCTTGTCAGGGTATGTGCCCAGGGCTACTTTGGTTTTACCCAGCACAAGAAAAGCCTGATGCAGATAAAACTGTTTTCACTAATATCAACATCCAGTTTTAAAGCAACACAATGGATATGACTGTAGCTTCTGTTCAATCATATCAATCATATTTTCATTTGAGAGATATCTCTTCCTAACAGAACTGGATAGTAGAAGGTATCCTTTGCAATTCAGTCTCTTAAGCATATTGAATACCTTTATTTTTTTTTGGTGAGATTGAAGAGAGGAGAACAATTCTCCCAAGAAAACCTATTCCCGTTAATAATAACCAGCAGCTGTAAAATTGGTACAGCAATTTGTAGGTAATTAGCTAACAGGACTGAAAGACCATATGGTCAGGCATTATGTATTACTTTTCAAAAAAAAATTGTCATACGCTAGGCCCTTCCTCTAATTAACTTGGTGTTTTGCTTTGATTTATGCAGTGTATTCCATACTAAACTAAAATGTAATTTATAAATTAATATAAATATATCAACATGTTTTGGTTATTTTGGGCTCTGTTTTTTTTTTCATCCAGATGGAAAAGCTGGTTCAGTTCGATTCTCACATTTGATTTTGAGTAGCAGCAGATCTGTACAAGTATTATTTTAAGTATATTTCTAGTATGTTATCATTGAGCAATGACATAAATCTGCATATTACAAAGATCATATGAAGATTAGAATTATACATAAACTAGTCACAATTTTAGATCTGAGTTTCAGGATTTTGGCTAATTGTAACATCTGCTAATCATGGACAGAGGAGAATACAAAGTGTAATGTCAGAAATACATGTGTGCTTTTACTGAAGACAGTTTGGGCTTCTCTCTACTGTACTGGGTAATGGAAACACGCTGTGGGTCCAGGCACACTGTAAGTGCCCATCTGTGAACGTAGCGAATAGATAACACAACTTCTGCTGTTCTTCACCTTTCCTGAATCAAGAGTGATCATTGCACAGATCTATAATAGAGTATATAGAGTATACATAGAGTAGGGGTCATGTTTTGACAAATTTACCTGTGTGCAATGGAATTAGGTCCAACTAAAACTACAGTTTCATATATATTGTGCGACTGGATTTAGCTGGAACTAAAATGATTCATGAACATAGTCCGAACACTCTTAACAGAGGTAAAAGTAAGGATGAATAGTGTGAGGGACAAATCATCAACTCAGAGAGCTGAATAAAAAAGACTGAAAGTAAGGGAGGAAAGAGGAAATGAAGTGTGAATTAAAGAATGAGGCAAAGCTAAGGAAGAAACAGGTAGAAAAGAAACTAAAGGGAAAAGAGTAGTCTAACTGTACCCTCTACAGATAATGAAGCGATGTTCAGCTAAACTAACTGCCATATATTATATTAATTTTGCAGTTCAGAATTTGTTATTTCGTTATTTTCACCATAGAGATTTTAAAAATTTCTTAATCCATGTCTCCATGGGCAGGCACCCATGTCACGATAGAAATACTTAGTACAATTATTGTAAATAAAGATAAACAGTTTGTGTAAGAGATGATTGCTTGGACATAAGGAAGCAAGAAATGTTTTATGTGTGGTTTGTCAAATATGCATGGCATTAATTACTTTTTATTACTTGTGTTTTGATAAGAGAGCAGAGACCATACTGATAGGAGTTTTTTTTGGTCCAGAAGGTTTAGTGGCATCCCAAAAAACTGCACACTGTAGTATATATTTCTATCTGGACATATGTGGTGATGGAATGAACGAATTGATCTTTATGAGTGACAGAAATAGAATTACAGCTCTGTTCCCAAATTTTCTTTGTAATAAAAACACCTATCTGTCTGATGGTGAGAAGCTAGCCAGCCTGTCAGCTCGCTCTAAATGAGAAATGAATGTTTTTCCTTCTCCCAAGAGAGATTAAATAGTAGAGAATGAAAGGAGCCAGGCGTGAGAAAGTTTAATCTCTCTGGGATTATGGCCGAGAAGAAT
>JAVCKT010096470.1:0-13039 GCA_032273925.1 Rhynchotus rufescens
CTGCTAATAAAACCTGTTTGAGAATTTGCAAGTACAAGGGGGGGGAAAAAAAAGTGTAGAAAAAGAAAAAAAAAAAGTTTCAAAATGTGAAGATTTTGAAAAGGATGAAACAAAGCCTGCTCCAATTGGAAATAAGCCAACTCAGATTGCTTTTGAAAAAAACAACCTCTAAAATGATGAATGAGGCATCTGTAATTTGCGGGTAGCTGTTCTTCAGTTTATTAAAAAATGTGTAGTTATAAAGGGTTTTATTTTGTTTTTAATGTGAGAAAATTGGCTCAGGGATAGGTTCACTAATTTTGTTCCCCATAAATTTTTCAGAAGAAAGCCCAAGATCTACGCTGACAGGATCTCCAATCTCTTTCACAAGTCAGCGTGGGAAAAGCGAGGGAAAATCCCATTGACTTCTATCAATTTCACAGCATAAGTAAGAGAGTAAACAGCAAGAGAGTAAGAGAAACAGAGTTTTTACCCTCAAAGTACTACTTGCAAGCAAGAAATCATTCTTTCAGAAATTTAAATCCAACTAACAAAAACAAGCCCCACTGCAACACAGAACAGTCACATGAACATATATATTACAGTCTGTTACAGAGATGGGACTTCATCTACACCTGAGCAACGAGGGCAGGGATTGAAGTCACTAGGAAGGTAGGTGAACCAGAAAGAAAATATATTAAAGATGACTAGAAACAAGCAACGAGGGTCCCATTTCTGAGTGCGCAGAACATACAGAAGTGTGAGAAAGCTCTGTCTAGTCTAGAAGGTGCCAAAAATCCCACTCTCAACTTGCTCACCGTCGTAAATTCAAGAGGGTGTTGCTTTTTGGGACGGGGCTGTGGTGAGGAGAGGAAGGTGGTCGCACGCGCGGCTTCCGCCTCGCTGCCGGCAGGTTGTGGAGCCTTTTTGAGCTTCACCACAGGCAGCTTTGCCATCACCAGCGACACTAAAGCACAAGACTGCCTACACGTCCTACATGGCTGTGGCATGGAGGTACCAACAGCAAGACCCTGTGTAGGAAGGCCTGTAGGCCGCTGCACAAGAGGCATTAGGCTGATAGGATGTCACTACTTCAAAACAAAGCCAGCAGGCAAACTCCAAAGACCAAGATTCCCCCTTTTTCTGCAAATTTGGTAGATAGGAAAGGAGAAAAGTAGCTGATGACACGTTTTGAATCAATCCAATGCTTGGGAACCACCAGGTAAGACACAATTCTGCTCTGCGTTGCCTCGCTGGCCAACAAACAGCAACTCGTTTGCTCCAACGACTCTAATTTTTGTGGGGGGATATCTCAGGCAGACAGCAGAGGTGGACGTGGGTTGCTTTGTGCCACCAGTGACCACAGCCCTTGCAACACAGATGTGTTTAGAGAACAGAGACAGAAAATCACTTCCCTGGCAGAACATCCTTGTGCCACCAGGCTCCCACCTTCCTGCTCCCTGCATGTCCATAAACCCACATGGATCAAAACTCATGCAGACCTTTCCCTACCAACAAGGTCTACAAGCAGAGCTCTGCCTTTTCTGTACACATGGTTTTAAATATGAACCTTGGTTTGTACGTGCCAAACACCACAGGTTCCAGTCCATTATCAGATCTTGCTTCCAGCTTCCCTTGCCTACTTAGAGCTACTGTTTAAGGAGGGGAAACAAATAAACAAAGAATACACGAAACAAATCCCTTTTATTTCCTAAAAGGCAGATATGAAGACCAATTCAGGAACACTGAATTAAAGAGTGGAAAAATGGAGGGTTTCATTTTCAGCTGTTCCAGCTCTCGGCTACAACAAATACGCCCATGCACTCCTTGCTAAGTGCTGTCAGGCTGTCAGCTTTGCATGTACAATGTATGGAAATCTGATGGCAAACACCTGTATATGCAACTGTAGGTGCGAGAGGCTGAAAGTGGGACAGGGTATCTGCTCCTGAGAGGCCTTAGGAGCTCTGATCACAGGGGAGAAAAAAAAATAATACAAACAACACTGACTGATTTCCATTCAATAAAGAGCAAAAACAGAACAATAATCTCAATGGCCAATTGTTTAGTTGCTTAGTAAAGGAATAAAAAATTGCCAGCAGAAAATTCTTCAATAGCTACAGAACTATATTAATATTATTTTAGCTATGACATTCTAGACACTGATGACCAAGTAATGATAGCAAGTCACAGTTTAACTCTCCTCTCCTAAATATACAAGGAAGGAAATACTATATCTCAAAGCTCTGGAGATGATCAACCAGTATATCTTCCATGACATATATTAGCTCAATAAACTTTGGCAGAAAATCCAGTAAGTTGTGTCAGTTTTGCTGTTAGCATTAATAAAAATAAATTACCAATTGGGGAAATGCAAGCGAGTTGGTGGCACTTCCTGCTTGGAAACTGTCCAAAGGCCACAGAAATACGTAGCTGACTGGACTTTTCTCAAAATAAAACATTGACATACCCGAGCTTATCATTTATGGAATGTCCCTTGACAAGGAAATAAGTGGTGTTGCCCTGGCCAATAAACCAACCAGCACATACCAGACTTGGGATCTGCCTGGAAAGAAGCACAACAGGCAGCAGCAGGAGAGGGATAAACCAAAGCAATGGACAGAGCAGCAATAACAAGGCTCTTGGCCTTGAGGGGAAATCTTCCAAGGCACAGCACTCACCTGCAGTTTTAATTAACCTTATTAACAAATCTAAGCAGACTTATGAATCATTCAAGATTTTACATTAATCAGCACAGCCGGCATTAAGGTCTGAGGTTCTCTGCTCACTGAATTCTTGTTGGTCACCCAAAGATTGTTATCCATACAGCTACACCTGGAAAAAGTTTGTGCAGCTTCAGTGAAATCTATTGAACCGTAGAATGTAAAACAGAAAAGTCACTATCCTGCTGCAAACGTAGCCCAAGGCGATCATGGGCCCCTGAAAAACAGCTTTTCTGCTTCACAGAGAACCCATTTTCAGTTGTCATCTGAGTGACTTATTTACATACTTAGAGTTATTGCATAACCTTAAGTTTCTGCGAAATTCTTCTCATTCAAGGCTCCACAAGCTAGGTCACTACTTCTAGAGTATCTTAAGGAAGAGCAGCTCCCTTTGGTGCATTGCTGCTTTTCTGTCTGGTAGCCTTTTCTTTCTAAACAAGGACAAGCTGATGAGACCATGAACCACTAAAGTTTATTGGTATCTCCTGATACAGCCCTTTAAATTTCTCAGTACTCCAAGCAGAAAGAACATAGACCAAAACCTTCCCCCAGGCCAAGGATTTCTGGAAAAAAAACCCTCACTCTGAAGAGCCAAGCCAAGCTTTGATAACGCTTTGATAAGCAAGTTAGGCACTTGAGCCAGGCTTGTACAGTAAAAGGCAGTCTATCAAGAGAAGCCCAGCTATCTATTATGATTAATCACAACTGAGGTGAACTATAAAAGAAAGTCCTAGAGGAAGATTTAGGTGTTTATCACAGAAGAGTGGAGGGTTCTGTGGAGGGTTGGGTGGGACCTCTGGGGATCATGCAGTCAAACCCCTAAGCACCTCTGTGGACGGAAGCCCATCTTGAAGGCAGGCAACCCGCGCTGCAAGCACAAACCAAAAGGACCAGGGTGAGAAGGGTGAGAACCCAGCCCAGTTCACCACGTACACACCAGCTCACAGAAACAGAGGGGAGAGGCTACAGTACCCATGACAGCAACCTATGTTTGGACTTCAGGGGTCCACGTGCCCAGAAGAGTCAACTGCTCATTTTGGGTAGGAGAAGTTGCCCTTCTCCATAGGGCCAGAACCATCATCTCTTTCCCAGCAACTACACAGTCCTGCTCCAAGTATGTTGTGGAGGAAAAAGATAAAAGTGTCACTGTCACAGTAAACTAATTCATGTGCAAAATCAAGATATGAGCAATATTTCTGACAAAACATATGGTTTCGAATGGCACTGAGATCATTGATTTGGAGCCCTGGGAAAGAAAGAGAAGGTTTAAAGTATTTTAGCCTCCACGCAAACCCCTCTCCCCCATTCCCTACCACAGCCCATACGTTAGTTTAACATCACTAGTACGCACATGCAAAAGCAGCAGCAATTTTTGACCGAGGAGATGTTTCTAAAGGTAACAAAAAGGAGTGCCAAGGCCTGCACTCCTCCAGCATTCCTGAAGGTATGATGCTCACTCCTGGTGTCCAGATGTTCCTGCTCTCGGCTGTGCTCCCATCCCACAAGGCTGAGCCCTGGGAGTCATCCTGGAGACTTTATTCAGCAAAAAGAATGTAGGTTGGGATCCAGTGCTCTGCTGACAACACCCAGAGAGAGCACGCACTGCCAGCGATTGCTTTGCCAAGTTAGTTCATCCCTATTTACATGCTGTTTTTCCATTTGTGAGGAGTTGGGGGGAGGGCTTCTTTAAAAATATATATATGTATATTTTTTTTTGCACAACTCTTTTTAATTTTACTTTATTTCAGGAGGGGCACAGATGAGGTTCTTCACAATGACCAACTCTTTTAATAGGACTGGGCTGCACACGCATACAGAAAGGATCAGTTATGAAAATCCTGAAACTAAGCACTGCAATGTGACTGTCCAAGACCAGGCAGTGTTTAGTCCCTGGTTTAGTTTAATCAAGGCTGCGATTACTGTATTTCTCAGCTAGCTCATGAGCGAGATGAGCTCAGCGTGCACTTGTGACCGTGCGGTCACAGCTGTGACTGCAGCAGCGCGGGTGGGAAGGGGCCGACAAGCCCAGCCCTGGGCCTTCCACAGGCCACACGATGGGTGACAAGACCCGTGACCCTGCAGGAAACGCTCTGCTCAACTGACCCACGCATCTGCCTCCATCCAAAGAGGCACTTCTGGGCTGAGCGTGCGGCTGCACGCTACCAGGCAGCGTGCTGGCATCTCCCAACTGCACGTTGTCACGTACTTCCCCTTTCTAGTACTGCTTTTCCACCTCCAAAGTGTGTCTGCAAGACGAGAAAATGTCCCTCAGCCAACGTGAACAAGACGATTCTTGAATTAAAGGAGAAAAATAAAGAGACGGGTGGGGAGAAGTGCTCTAAGTTTTCTTTGAGGGTGGTTCGGGTGCTTTCACTTGGACGTGAGTCAGGAACATAACCCGATGCTCATCCTGTTTCCAGGCGAAGCTCAGTGCTGCCAAGCTGCAGAGAAACGTTCTCCTCTTCAACACAGAGCTTTTATCAGGGATCACCGCAGGTCCAAGCACACGGAGTTCCCAGGTGAGCCAAGAACAGGACAGGCAGTCTCTGTAACCAGGCCATCTCTGTTAGGACAACTGCTGTCATATGCCCTACTTTATATGTACCCAGCTTCTTTGTGCGTGCAAGGCCTGGCATTATGTCAGCGCCATGGCCAGCACTGGGAATACTTATTTTTTATAAATATATGTGCTTTTAACTCCAGTCCGCTAGCTAGAGTGGATAAAATTACGAAATGTCCTCTGGAGAGGAGTCCTTCACCTTCTGAGTGCCCCGTGGATGCTCTTCTTATCACTGAGGCAGCCCCTGATGAGGGGACACAACAACCTTAATTCCCAAAGCGTGATTTTACTCATACCAGAAAAATGCACAGCAATTTATGTCTTACAAGTTTAACCAGAGAACTTTCACCGGCAGAGAGCACAAATCCCCTGTGCTGCAGCTTCATGTTTATCTTAATTTTAGTAACATCCAGTAACTTGCCTTCTTTTAAGGTTTATCGGGCTCTGTGATATAAAGCCCTGAAGCCAAACAGCTCCTCTCCTCTCTCCAAGCAGCAAGGCTATACTAAAGAGCCAGAAATATGATCACAGAACTGAATAAACATAGATCCAAAGTCAGATCTTTAGCTAAGAAATCCTAAACTAGCTGAGCCGGCGCTGCTGACTAGACCCTTACCACAGCTGCAATGCAAAGCTTCAGCTTTTCGTGAGTTTGAAGGCTTTTCTTGACTTCAAAGACTTCTGAGACATGGGACCACACATCCTAATATTCAACACCAGGGTGGCTTTGGCTATTGAGATATAAAGTCTGAGCAAGTAATGACCCACTGGAAAATGCTCAGCGAGAGATGGAAAGATGTGGTTCTCTTCAAACACCTACAGATGTTCTGGTTGTGGCTTTGAAGCAAGCCACAACACTGTCGATTGTAAAAGGTGCTGTTCCTGTGGAAACAGTTGCTTAATAGTCTTACGGATGGAGTAAGAATTAATACTACAGTTATTTAAAATTTTGCAAGCGCTCATTTACTGACTATGAAAAACATAGTCAAAAAACACAGGTCCTGCTCTTACTGGGAATGGTCAATGAAATTAGTAGGCCTAGATAAAGAGTTATTTTGTACAGCTGAATTAACTTAAAAAAAAAAAAATTCTCAGCAAACAAAATTCCATGTACCCAGAACTTTTACTATGAGTGGACAGCTTAAACTCACTTAAATGTGAACCACAAAGTTTTCACTGAGGGAACACTGAAGAGCTTTCTGAGGTCTAGGAGAGCCTTTCAGATCTGCCTCTTGAGAGTCAAGCCCAAGAGCACCAAAGGTTGTGTAAAAACAGGAAAGCTCCATATCTGTGGTCCTTTCATACTTAATTTTCATGTACAGAAGAGGAACAGGCACTTCAGAGCCTGTTACTAAAATGAGAAGTGTCGTTGCTTAAGAGCAACACATAGAGCCTACTCACTGCAGAGGCAAAAAAAATATTTCGGGATAAAAATAGATCCTTGTATTACAAACACTCCTTTCTCTGTGACAAAGGGAAATGACATCTCACAAGGACACAGCAGAAGGGGGTTTTATACATGTCCAGTGGTGGTTGTAGGTAACTGCCCAAAAGAGCACAGGGCTGATAAATCATTAACCAAGCTTTTCAGGAGACACAAAATCAAGGCGAGAACCATCTCAGTGTTATCAGGCTTTAATCAAGCACAGTCTCCCAGACTCTTAAATCAAGCCCAGTCCCCGGCTCCCTGCCCAAGCTGTCCCTTTTCTTCTAGATGTCACCAAGACGCTGCAAAGGCAGCAGAAGGGACCCTGCATTGGCAAGTCTCCGAAACCACAGCTCGTGAATTCACACTGCCATTGACTGATGTTTTCCTTAGCAGGCTGCGCTGTGAAATAGCGTGGGTGGGAAACCAAGATTTGAGCAAGAGGTTGTGCAGAGCTGCCCAGGGCTGCACACCAGCTCGCCGTCCTCTTCAGCGCGTTCAGTGCTCACAGGTCACAGACCTGCTCGACAAAAGGGCTCCAGCACGTTTAAATAAAACCTGATCCCAGTCTGGATGATCTTAGAAAGTATTCGCCCAAAACGTCAAACGAGAAGGTCTCTAGACCTCTAAATCTTAACCTCAACTTGTACAGATCTAGTACATGAGAGACCATATCTGTCTCTGTGGCAGCACTGCCTGTTTCTATTTTCTGCCTCAGACCCTTTTTATCTTTCAAAATAAGAGCAGTCAGCTGGGCTCTGGGCTCTTCCTATAGCATGGTGTTAAACTCACTCTTCTCTTGGCCGTGAGCACGATGAACTTTATGTCCCTCCAAGCAAACTCCCAAAACTGCTTTGCAAGGTTTGGCAGGGAGGATGAAATATATTCCTTTGCAGAATCAAGAGGAGGGGAATTTTCTGTTATTTTTATTGATAAAACAGGTAAAAATCTTACTTCAGCTAACTGTTTGAGAAACTGGTCAAAATGTGATACTATCATCAAGTAATAGTAGGATTTTGTAAGGACTTATTTTCAAGAATGAAGATTGCTTATTCCAGCCCAGTTGGGTTTCTACCTATTTATATTCTGCTCTAAACCAAGAACAGCTGAGTTGCATGCACAGCACCTACCAAACCACCACAAATTAAAGAAAACTTACCATACAGATGTGCACTGAGATAAATGGTAGTAAAGCTGCTACATAGAAATCCCTTCCAGGAACGGGAGGCTAAAAACCTCTAAGAAAGGGAACTGCTGGAAGGGACCCTACTCTAATAAATCATCCCCTCTCAAGAGCCAGCCTTGCAAACAACTCTTGAGGGAGCAGAGAGCTTCTACACTGGATTTTCACTGTTATTAAATACAGAGATAATGAAGTGCTAAGTTTGAGCCTCTGTCTTGCAAATTGATAATATGCAGCAATACTTCCAAAAAAGCCCTATTAGGAGATGGAAGATCACCCAACACATTTGCAGCCGTCACAGGTTTTGTACTAAAGTGCATGTTCCAACTAGTAGCCTTGACAAGAAATCCCACCATAGATTTAGATTACGCAGGAAAATTCTCCTCACACCACTACATTTTTCTCCATTCTCCAGAGCAAACTGCCTTGCAGAATAAATTCTCAAATATATTTAAGTTACATGATAAAGTCTGAATGACCTAGATAATAAACTCATTGTGCTGAAGCCAATTTCTTCTTTCTCAGAGCTCCATGAGCACTCTCTGTGCTCAATAAATAATGTACAACTCAACTATCGTTAAGAAATCTTGCTGCATGTGAAAGGAACTGAAAACAAGGGGTCCAGTTCTCCCAATTACACTGCAGATCTGGCAGCCTAACTCCACTGATGATACTGATGTAAAACCGTCGAGTGAAAGCAGGGGCAAACATCAGGCTCCCATCCTGCTGAAAACTCAAAAGACACAGGCAAACTTTCTACAGAGAGACATTCTGCAAGTAGTGTGAAAGGAGGAAGATGAGTTTCATTTCAATATTATTAAAAATAGATACCAAAAAAGCGAAATACTGAGAGCAGCTTCATATGGAGTGTGACAGGGATTGTGCGTGGGGGAAGGATAAGATCAGTCTCTATTGTATGAAAGGCTTCTCCTTGTCTTCTTGGATTTAAAGAATTTAAGAAGTTTTAAAGAATAGGAAATATCAAAAAAAAAAAAGTATTCAGTGAATCAATTACCAGATTTCATGATTTAGAAAAACATGGGTTTTCACTTGTCCTCAAGTCTCACAAGGGGCTGATCAATAAGCACTGAACACCCTTGTTTACAAAGGAAAATCAGTTCAGAACAAAACAGGAATTCATACAGGACATGTTGGGGTTTTTTTAATCAGTTGTTCTTGATGTGGAATAGCCATCTTTTTACTTTCAATCGGTTTAATCCAGGCTGGACTACATTTAGTAAAGAATAAGCATATTGACATTTTGTATAGAGGAAGAAAAAATAAAATCATCTTAGAGATCAACTCAAATGCAGACAAGGCAACGCTGATCCTACCCGAGACGACAGCCAGCTATGACTACTTTATCTGATAAAGCACTTTAAAGTACAGACATGTCATGCAATTTTTTACTGTAAAAGTGAAAATTCTGTTCCTATTCAGCCAGTAGAGCCAGCCAGTTTTAGAAAACTGATGTAATCCTATGCTTGACCTTTCTGACAGTGCCTGTTCCTCTCTCCTGGGCACACATGCAGCGCTCAGCATGGTGTTGACTGGCCCCTGGTAGAAGTTACTACAGCTTCTATAAAGTATGAATGATGGCAAATATTTGCTACCCAAAAGTACTAACAAGTTTGTCAAACTAAGACCCCGCTGCTACTGTAGGAGCTTTAAGACCCAAAGGCAAGTACACCTACAAATAGCTTCATTTATGAGTGACATCTTGCTGGCTTCACAGAATAAAATTCAACTTATGAGACACACACACAAGGCAGACTAATGACAAAGAGGCAAGAAGCAGACAACAAACAGGCAAAGGAAAAACAGAAACCACAAAACAGGCCAAATCAGAGGTCCTGCAGGAGCATTAGAATTGCTTTTTCAGACCAAACCAGACCAGCAGACAGTCAAAACACAGCCTTTGAGCACGGCTGCTGCCAAACAGGAGACAAAGACACTAAAACCACCTCAGTGTTCAAACTATGGAGTCATCATCTCATATGCAACCTTCTCAACCGCGAGATGCAAGTTCTCAGACCCCACATCAGTATTATTATTACTACCAGTTGCAGTGTTGTGGGACAGCAGAGATGTCCCACGTCCTCACCAGGGAGGTTGTAGGTCTCTGCTGATCTTTGGCCTAACTCAGCACAGACATCCTCAGCTCTTACGCATTCCCCTTTCTTGGGTACGCTTGAGCTTAGTCTATCCAGCAAGTGATCTTGCACTGCAAGCAATCTTCTCTTTTTTTTAAGCTAAAGCAGACATGTAAAATTCATATACAAAATTGTATTCTTATAAACCTGTCCTCTGTAGATGTATTTCTCTCCCCTACTTCTTTTGATAGAACATATTTTGCAATAAGAAAAAAAAATGGTGGGGAAAAAAAAAAATAGGCACCAAGATCTATAGACCTATACCAGGACTGAAGGTGGAAAGATAGAATGAATAATCTGTCTCCCATAGATGGTTATCAAAAGCTGCCTGACTTTCTGCATCACCACATCTTCACTGAACATGTACCCAGTAGCAGGGGAACCTCTCCTGAAAACCATCTAGAAAGCAGCCACCATCTCACTGGCTCAAATACAATCAACTACCTAATGAAACTTGACGTTTTTGAAACTCAGCAGGTGTATGCCAATAAAACTTTTTCATTTAATGTCATCTACAGGTTCACATGCCCCTCCTCCTTGCCCTGCCAACGCTCTTCTCCAACGGCAGAGCTCTCAGACAGCTCTCAGTGTCCTTAGACACACTCCAGTTCAGCCGTATCTACTCCCAGAGCAGGTCTACATGTACTGTGGAGGACATAAGGGATTTGCAGGTAATGCTAGTAGAAAAGCTTGAGACTTATCCCAGATCTGAAGTCCCAGGGAGGGCCCTGGACATCTTCCATGTCTACTTAGCCTCATGCCAGGGTCCCCAGCCTCTCCTCTGGGCTGGAAGGTGGCTCTGTGAGGACACAGCCTTTCCCAAGCCAGGATGGGCCATGCCTATGTCACGTAGGCAAACTGCAGGTGTCCCCCCACCGTGACACCTCAGTCTGGAGAGGGGCAGTCCTTCCATTGGGACAGGGATTGCTGCCAGACTGAAGAACATGAGGTTTTCTGGAGATGCAAACAAACACAGGTCCCACAAGCAAGCTGGGTGCTGAAAACAAGCCAGGGAAGACTTGCTTGCACAATCCTGTGCTAAAGCAACTAAACACAACTTACATCAGCTCTTGGCGCTGCCTGTGACCTGCAGGGACAAGGGCCACTTGACACCCCACCGGAGCTCTCTGCATAACGCTCTGTCACCCGCTGCAGACACCACCAAAGAGCATCTGCTAGCACAGCTAGACCCGACTGCCATTTCCCTGGGCAAATGTGGCTTTAATAAGAAAGGAGGAGAGCTTCTTTAGGGACTGATTTGACTGAGGGATGAGAATATTTCATGTTATGAGAGCAAAAAAAAGTCAGTGTCATGGCAGAGACTTAAATCATTTGTCTGGTTTACCTTAAGTTGTTTAGCTGGACACTAACCGGCCGCTTCAGGATGCGCTTTATTTCAGACGCACATTTGCCATCTTTCATATAAATATGAAATAAGTTCTTCTGCTCATAACCAGCCGTAGCTTGTCGTGTGCAGCACAACCAGGGGGATGGCTCGGGAGCTGCTTGCTGGGGTTGCACAGAGAGCAGCATCGGGCAGCTCACCCCGGTTAGTCACCCGGGCCTCCCGCACGCCACGGCCCCGCTGGCAGGGTGGAGGTGCAATAAGCAGCCCGAGCAGGGATTGCTCACCAGCCCCAAAAGAAATTAAATCTAGAACACGGTTTCACCTATATTAGCTGCATCCCTCAAAAGGCTGAGATTTTGGAGGGAGAAACCTGTGATGCCTGACCCAGAATTATTGACAGAGTGTTTAGCAGCTCATTGCACCCAGCATCTCCTCTACTTGTCTCTTATGCCAAGGTTACACAAAAGGTCCCCGATTTCTTGATTGCATTAGCAAAGCACAATAGCTACAATCAAGCCCAAAACATCAAAGGCACTTCAACAGTTTTTGCAAGCAAATGAGTCTTATTTAGTCCAGTAAGGGATATGCTTTCATATTGAATTACGCTGCAAACCAGTAGACTTCCTAATGGCATTTCAAGAGCTCAAATTGCCCCCTTGACAAGGTTTTCTGCGGGTATTTCATTGCCTAAAAGCTCAAAATGGCTTGAAACCAAATCATTACTCAGAAAACATTCAAAACAAAGCCTTGGAAGGTCTGGACAAAATACCTGAAATACAGAGAGCCAAGAGGGAGGCCTGTGCACCCTGCCCTCCTTCCCCAGCTCCCAGGATCCTCGACAGGATCAAAACAAGGGCTTTTAAGACACATATTTATAGAAACTCGGGCCAAGAAACACAGTGCCCAGGCAGCAGCAGGCACCTGGCTGAGAGGCAAGGGGCACCACGTCCGTGTCCGCTGCGCCCACGTCACAGCCAGGATCAGGGGATCAGCTCTTCTCATATTTTGACCAGAATTTCCCAATCTCCGATTTTCTTGAAGGGAGAAAAAGCAAAAACCTCTCAAGCTAAAAGCATAACAACTGCATATCGGTAGTAATAATTACAGAAAACTTAAACTGAATAAGACAGTGGGGGACATTGCTTAGCTTACTCGAGTCTAGATAGCAGTTAGTTAGGATGGCCTTAATATAGGTCAAACATCTGCACTATATACTTGATTGCCATGTACTTGGAAACAGAAATCCTACATATGGAATACTCATTTCGGACAGATAAGACCTGTAGAAGGAGAAACCACTTGCCGCAGCCCTGGAAGACTCAGCCCATCTTTGCAGACAGTCACAGCCTGGCACAGGTAGAAACCAACCCTGCTATTGAACTCAGCCCATTTTCTATTTCACCAAGCAGTCCTCTCGTTCTCTTCAAACCTTCTTCAGCCAGGCCTTGACAAAATCCCCCATGACAGTCTGCATCACAGGACCCTCTCTCAACAACTATGAGTATTTTTCATTTTCCAAGCACCAGTTCTGTCCACCTGGAGAAAACTTTGCCATGAATACACCAATAATTCCCCCGTCATATTGGACCTGCAGCATCCTGGCTCTCTGTCAAACCTGTAGGGATAAAGCTGTGTTTAACTCTTCAGTTTAACATTCAATAAATATATGC